>NDGN011524029.1:6919-20715 GCA_002564285.1 Tympanoctomys barrerae | reverse complement strand
ATATATATATATATATATATATATATATATATATATACTTATTTCTAAAACCTTCCTATCAAACTGATTGCATTTGCTGTTTTGTACAAATTTTGGATGCTGTATTCTTATTTTCATTTGTTCTGAGAATATTTTAAACTTCTAATTTCTTTGGTGAATCATCATTCATTCAAAAGTGCAGTATTTTTTCTCCAGGCATTCATTTAATTTAATTTCTAAAATGTCAATTATTGCTTATTGACTCCCAATTTTATTCCATTGTAATTAAAAAATATGTAATTAAAAAAGAGGCTTTTACTTCAGTTTTTTAATTTCTCAATGCTTGTACTTGTTTATTTTCTTTTGTTGTTGTTGTTGTTGTTGTTGTTGTCTCACACTGAAAGCTGGCTGTGGAGTGGAATTTTCTATGGACGTAGGTTAAGTCCATTTCATCTCTAGGACAGTTTAGCTTGATGTTTCTCTTTTGGTTTCCTTGTCTGGATGACCTGTGCCTTAACGAACACGCTGCTTGAAGTGCCCCCTATTTTTGTGTCAAAGACGCTTTCTCCCTTTCAGTTCCATGGTGCTTGTTTTGTGCTTGGAGGCTCCAACATTAGGAGCATATAGATTTACGACTGTTACATCTTCTGGCTGAGTTTATTCCTTGACCACTACATAGTGACTTTTGTCTCTTCTTAGATTTTTTTCTTACAGCATATTTTGTCTGATACAAGTATAATTATTCCTGCTTTGCTTTGGTTTTATGTTGCTTGGAATATCACTTTTCTTTCCTCCTCTCACTTTTAGTCTGTGTATCTTTCCTGGTAAACTAAGGTTCTTGTGTGCAGCACATTTCTGGGTCTTGTTTTTATACATTCAGCCAGTCTTTGTACTTTAACTGGAAGATTTAGTACTTTAGAGTCAAGGTTATTAATGAAAGGCAAAAATTTCTGTCCTTTTGTAAATTTTCTTCTAGTTATTTTGTATAGCATTCTTTCCTTCTCATGTTTATCTTTGGGTTTTGATGGCATATTATATTGATAATAGTTGAGCTTCTTCTATTTCCTTTCCAGTGGTGTTGATATTTTCATAATGGCAGTTATTTTTTAATTCTGAATGTAGCATTTATGTAATATTCCCTCTGTTATTGTTTGTAACTTCTGAAGGACACTCTCACTGAAAATAGTATTGTTGGTTGACTATTATTTTATTTCAGAATTTAGAATATGTTATTCCACTTGTTCCTGGCTTTAAGGTTTCTTAAGGAAATCTGTTATTACTTGAATAGAGAAATCCTTAGACCTTACTCTTAAAGATTTTAAAATTCTTTGTCTTATACTTCTGACTATTTGACTATAAGATCCTATGGTGAGGATCTTTTCTGGTCATGTCTATTTTGGGTCCCATAACCTTCCCATAGATGAAAGTCCTTCTCTTTCCCAGAATGTACATTGGCATCTCATTGTTGTGAGAATGTGCAAATTCTCAATTTGCATTTCCCTAATACGCAACAACATGCAGCATCTTTCCACATGCTTATAGAACATCTGTATATCCTTTGGGTAAGATGTCCAAATCTTTTGCTCATTTTTAATTGAGATTTTCTGTTCTCTTATTGTGAGATTTAAACTTCAATATATGTATTCTGAATATAAGTTATTTATCAGATACATGACTTCCAAATATTTTCTCCAGGGCTGCAGTATATTCCTGGTATTTTCCAAGGTATTTTCTTTACCTTAAAAAAGTGTCTTTCAAGTCTTTAATTTTAATCAAGTCTGACTTGTCATATGTTTTTATTAGCATTCTTTTAGTGTTTTGTGTAGCAAGAAATTTTTGCTCATCAAAAATTTTTCCTTATATTTTCTTCTGTTTTGTCTTTCTTGTTCTTTTTTTATTTGTTTGTTTTGCTGTTGTTGTTGTTCTCCTCCTCCTCCTCCTCCTCCTCCTCCTCCTCCTCCTCCTCCTCTTTCTTCCCCTTCTCCCCCTCCTCCTCCTCCTTCTCCTTCTCCTTCTTCTTCTTCTTGAGACAGGGTCTCACCACGTACTCCAGGTTGGCCTTAATTCACCGGATAGCCTCAGCTTGCCTCAAACTCATGACAATGGTCCTGTATCTGTCTCCCTACTGTCAGGACTGCAGGTGTGTAGCACCATGCCCTGCTCTTTCCCTATGTTTTTGTCTCTCTATTTTCCTATTTAAGGGTTATGTTTAGTTCTAAGGTCTATTTTAAGTTATTTTTTTAAATAAAGAATGTGGTATAGACAGAAAACCATTATTGTTCATATGGATAAGTACTTGTTCCAACACAATTTCTTGAGAGACTCTCTTTTCTCTATTGAATTATACTTACACTTCTGCCAAAAAGTCAGGTTTGTACATAAAAGTGTAAGTCTGTGACAGAAATCTGTTCTGTTCCATTGATCTGTTTGCCTATATTTAGACTGTCAATTTCACATAGTCTTCATAATGGTAAGTTCATAGAAAGTCTTAATAGTAAGGAGTGTTAGGCCTTTTGGTTTTCTTCTTGGTTTTCAGTTGCTTTGGGATTTCTAAATCTTACATATTTTCAAGAAACTATAGAATCAGCTCCACAATTTATAGAAGTAGTATGGCAGGATTTTTACTGGGTATATTCTAGACTAAATTCAAGAGAATCTACATCTTAACGGTGCTGAGTCTTCTAGCCTATAACATTTATTTAGTTCTTGTTTAACTTCTCTTTGCAATATTTTGTAGTTTTTACATATTTTGTCAGCTTTGTCAAAGGATGTATCATTCTCTTTAAGGTTATTAGCAGTTATGTTGTAAAGTTTTATGTTTGCATTATTTATTGTTAACATACATAAATAAAAACAGATGTTATATATTTATCTTTACCTTGCAATGTTGCTAAACTCACTGATTCTAGTTTCTTTTTGTAGATTCTCTCAAATCTTTTATATAAAAGTTTTATTTTTTTCTTTTTCCATGTAAGTTTCTTGTTACTCTAATTATGACTGCTGGTACACTTTTGAATATGAATGATGAGAATAGATGTCCCTTGATTTTATGGGGTCAGCATTCAGGCTTGAATGATATTAGCTATAGGTCTTAGAGAGATGTCCTTAGTTAGGCTAACAAAGTTTGATTTTAACTCCAGTTTTCATCCTTTTAATAAGAAAGGATCTTAAACTTTTGTTCAGTGTTTTTGTTTACCCATTAAAAAGATTACACAATTTTCTATGAGTCATAATATGTAAAACTGCATTTTTTATTAAAAAGTTTTGTGGTAAATATATGTACTACAGATTCACCATTTAATCCATTTGAAGTATACAATTTGTTTATTTATTTATTTTTTGGTGGAACCAGGGATTGAACTCAGGCCTTTGCACTTACCAGGCAAGCACTCATTCTACTGAGCTATCTCCCCAGCCCCCCAGAAGTATAAAATTTAGTGGCATTAAATATATTCATACTATTGTATAACTGTTAGCACAATCCCTTTCCCTTTCCACAACATTTTTATTGTTCCAATCAGAAACTAATGCACTAAGTGGAAGCCTTCTGTTCTTCTTCCATTTATATCTGATAAATTATAATTCTGTCTCTGAGTTTCCTATAGCAGGCACCTAATATAAGAATAATCCTGTCATTTTTATTCTATTTGTATCCCCATAAGATATCTATCTTATATAATGTAATATAGTGTTTTCCATTTTTATCCATGTTGTATCATGCATGTGTAGGAATTTCTTTAGTAATTTTTATAGTTTAGAAAATCTGATATCACTACAACAAACACTACTCTGTTGTGTTGTTACCATTTTTAATGTATTTCTGAATTCAATGGGCTGCTTTGCTTAAATTTTTGAATCATGTTCATAAGAGCTAGTGATATTTAAGAGTTTTTTTTTTATTGTATTATAGCAGAATTTATCAATCTAGTCATTTCTTTCTGGAGTTTTCTTGTGGTTACTAGCCACAGATCCACATTCCTGAATGAATATAAGTATATCCGGGTTATCCACTTTTCTTTGGTGGTTTGCATATCTAAGGAACTTGTCTATTTCATACATGATCTTAAATTCATTGGCATACATGTATTCGTCACATCCCTTGGTATCCTCCTGATATTCAGAGGCGCATAGTGATGCCACCTCTTTTGAGTCTCATACTGAAAAATCTGCTTCTTCTCCTTGTTTCCCATTAAGTCTGGATAGAAATTTTTCAGTTTCATTGACTTCTTCATAGATTCTTCTCTAATATTTTACCATTTTCAGTTTTGTTGACACCCAGTCTGTATATTATTCTCTGCTAGTGTGGGTTATATTTTTCTGATCCTAACCTCGTTTGTTAAGATAGATGCTGACATTGTTGGTGTGATGGAATTTTTTCTCAGATATACATTTACATTCTATTAATTTTTCCTAAGTTCATTTTCAGTAACAGCCCACAAATGTTGATATAATTTATTTTCCTTTTTATTCAGTTCAAGTCCTTCCAATTTTTTTTATTCCAGGTTAGTTATAATGGGCTTATTTAGTTTCTAAATATATGGATAATTTCAGAAATCCTTCTGTTTCTGTTTTAATTACACTGGCCAGAACATACTTTGTATGACTTGAATCCCTTTAAATTTGTTGAGACTTTTTTATTGCCTAGAATACAGTTCGTTTGCGAAGATATTCCATGGGTACCAGAAAAGAATGTGCATTCAGTTTCTTTAGGATAGAATATCCAAAAATAATCACTAGGTCAAGATATTCTGTGCTGTTGAAAAGCTGTCTATATTCTTACTACATTTGTGTACCGCTCCTACCATTTATTGAGAGAGTTATTGAAATATACTATATTAGCAGATTTTTTTTCTATTTCAACTTAGGGTGCTACTTATTTTTGTTTCATGTGCATTTAAGTTCAGTTATTTACTGTATTACTACATTTAGGACTTGCCTTCTTAAAGATTATTGTGGAATATCATTCTTTGTCTGCAGTAGTATGTTTGTTCTGAAATCTACTTAATGTAACTAGAAGTCTTTTGATAAGTATAAATAAGGAAATGTTTATTCCCTCTCATCACCAATATGGTTTTCCATAATTGAGCTGTGTTTCTTATAGGTAGCTTTTAGTTCATATCGCTCTTATTTTCCAACCTTATAATCTTTCACTTTTACTTATGATATTTATACCCTCTATATTTAAAGTGACTCTTGATATGGTTAGGCTTAAATTTATCACCTCGCTGGGCCAGCCAAATAGCTCAGTGGATTAAAGCACCTGCAAGCAGGCGCAGGGGCTGGGGATTCCATCCCTCAGCCTGCTGTGCCCAGACCTGCCCCAGGGGCATGCTGAGATGGCAATTGAGGCTGGGCGTGGTGGCGCTGCACCTGTAATCCCAGGGAGGCTGTAAACAGGCAGATCACAAGTCCAATCTAGTAGTGAGACCCTAAACACCCTGTAGGCCCTTCCCTAAAATACAAAAAAGAAAAAGAAAATTATCACCTTGCAATTTCAGTTATATTTGTCACATCTGTTGTTTGTTTTCCTTTTCTGTTTCTGCCCTCATTTGTATTAAGTATTTTGTGATTTCATTTCATTTTTTGTTGGTGATTTGCTGTAACTTTGATCTTCATTTGAATTGGATTTTCAGAATTTATACTTCTTTACAAGTTTATTTTTAAAAAAATACGTATTGCCACAAATCCCTCTTTGTACCTCTTCATTTATTAATGTAGCATGTTTATGTTTACTATAAGATCTTTTCACTAAGACTTCCTGTTCTATTATGGTGCTCCTTGTTTTATGCCATATTGTTTTCCTCATCTTGTCCCCTACTAGTAGCTTACAAATTCTGCACCCCATTTTCATGATTCTAGTGTCACTGCTAAAGCCTCAGGCAGTCATGGGGCAGATTTGTAGAGTCTGATTCATTCAAGATCCAAGGTTGGGATTAGGAGTCTGAGTACTGCTGGGATTATGGGTGTGAGTACTACACCCAGCCTGGGGCAGATAAGGAGAGAGAGACTTCCTGTCTGTAGCCATTGTTGTTGCCACTCCTCCCTTTGCTGCTGCCATGAACTGCTGTCCTCTGCCATGTGCTAGTCTGTGTTGGAGCCTGCTGAGTATGGACTGCAACCTCCAGTAACTGTGAGCTAAATAAACCTTTCCTTCCTTCATTTTGGGTGTCAGGTATTTGTCCCAGCAACGAGAGGAGAGTAACTGAGACATTTACTAAGATCCATGTATTTTATCCCATTTCTCTAGAACATTCTTAAGCTTACCAACCCCCAAGAATGTAACACAGCTCTCAGAGTGACATGGCTACTTTACTGTTCTGTCTTTTTCCTACTACACTCTCAGATCAGACCTGAGCCCTTCCCACTCACCTTGGTACCCAGATTTTTTTTTTTTCTGGATTACTAAAACTGTATATTGTTTTCATTTCTGCCTTTGGACATAAAGTATACTTTTTTATATATTTATCTATCTTCATCCATTTAACATTCTCTAGAACTTGTTTTCCTTTTGCTGGAGTACTTCATCCAAGAGCATTCTCTGAAAGGTCTGGACTGGAGTTTTTATTTTGATGTTATGGGGCTGGGTGATGGCTCAGTAGAATAAGCGCTTGCCTAGCAAGCGCAANNCTCCAGTTCTGCCAAAAAAAAAAAAAAAAGAAAAGAAAAAAGTTGATGTTATTTGTCTTCCATTGCAATCCTATCCCTGAGCTGTGCTATTTTCCCCAAGTTTATATACCCTTTAGATATTAGCTAAGCTGGTGAGAAAAGTGGATTCTGAGGAAATGTCTAAGCTCAGTACACAGGGTGGGCTCAGCTGTTGGGCCCATGATCATGTGTTTGGCTATATTGTCTTTGCCCTTCCACTAGTTGATCTAGTAACTCTTTGAAGAAATGGTCAAGAGTGGCTGCTGGCGCCCAAGCCTGTGCTATGTGTACCCCATCTTACATGAGTTCAGCACTATTACCTTAGTGTCTTGCAGTTTCTAAGTCTAAACTTCTTTTGAGTCCTTCTGAAAGCAAATTGTGGCAACTCTTTATGTGGGGATTCTTTGAGCATTTCTTCTAGCACTCCAAGCACCTGGACTGTGGCGTCACTCTCAGTCCACCTGTCTGCCGTTTCACATCCCCACTGTTAGCTCGTGGTTGGAGTCCTTTCTGGTAAGAGCTTCTGTGTTTCTTGTTTGATGTTGGGAAGCCTAGTTTAGGTTGTTGTAACTCTAGGACCCTCTAAACTTATCAGCAGCCTCTGAATCTACCCTCATGGGAGCACTATGTTAAATACTTCTAAGAAGTTTAAGAGTAATCATATTTTGTGTTGCAAATGTTCTTTTCTCTTTACTTGTCAAGTGTAATTCTTTGGGCTAGATATCTTACTCCACATGCTGCATATTTACACAAAGATACATGAAATAAATTCTGTTGGAGGTTAGAAGTGCTGTTTACAGCTCTTCCTTTTCCCAAACAAAGCCTAAGCCCAGAATCTCCTGTTTTAGTTCCTGATGTATCGATCATTTTTAGAATGAGAAATAAAATATTATTGGTCTGAAAACACGGCTTTTATGTATTCATTTCAAAAGTTAAAATAATATTAACCTAAACTATTGTCATCTCTTAAACTACACCCAATTATATTTTTGCTGCCCACTCCTTATCCCCCACTGGTTTCTCTTCAATGCTGAATAGGTTGATTATTTATTTATTTATTTAATTGTATTTTAATGTATTTGGTGCAGCTCAGACTCATAGTGATCCTCCTGTTTTCTGCCTCCCCAGCAATGCGATTACAGGCATACGCCACCACACCCAGTCTCTGTGGCCAGCTCAGCGCCCCTCGTGGGTGGGGCCTGTGCGGTATGTGGTGCCAGAGATCGAACCCCAGTCCCTGTGCTTGCCTAGGCAGGCACTTAGTCTTTTGAGCTATCTTGCTGGCCCTGAATGATATTTATAAGTGTAGTCAGAGTTCTCTTTGAACAGAGGCACCCCAAGAATAGCTGAGTGTCAGGTATTAATAATGTGGTCAAATTCTGTCTCCTAGCACCCGTTTTGTGTGCACATATTTCTTGAGAAGCAACCATGAAAACTGTGGTGCTGCTGACCAGAAGACCTACCACGATCAGATTTCTTCTAGACACAACCTGTAGTGCATAAAAATTAATCAAGTCCTACTATGACTTGCGTTATTCATAATACTTAATGGTCATGTAATAGGAGTTTTTATTCAGCAGTTAAAGTTCATAAGTGCAGGTTTTACATGGAGATAGGTATTATGCTGATAGTTTAATTACACACCTTTTTGCACACCAAAGGAAATGGGTTATGCAATTTTTGTAATTAAGGAAGGACTTCTGAGAGAGAATGAACCTAGGTTGAACTGAGCTTTTTGAAAATGTTTATTTTTAAATTAGTAACTCTTTGAAAGTGTCTAACCCAGGAGATGACACCTGAGTTTAGAAGTTATTTATACATACACAACATGAGAACGGCTTCTCATCCCAGCCCCCACATGCTCACAGGATTTTCTAGTTCTCATGTTACAAAGGGATTTGTAACACTTTTGGGATTTTATAAGCTTACCACCAATTTATCTTGGACTCTGACTTCTGTGTCTAGCACAAGAGACATTTCCTCCACCATCAATATTAAGTTTATTAAGAAAGTCATCTGCTATTGAGCCCAAAATGATTCTCATGGGTCTCCACTTCTTGATTTTATGGAATGCATGCTATTCAGTTTCTCCAAATTACATTCTGTTTTAATGGAAGAAAGATTTTCTATCTTGTCTGTGTAATTAGAACTGGCATAGAATTTACTGTCTCAGCTCCAAACACACCAACCTCTCAGGTCCCATCCCCACATGCCCTTTGGAATCCAGGCTCCTATCCATAGCAGCCTTATTCGGCATCCCACACTGGATGATCAGGAGGCCTCTTGGGTCTAAAAGTTCCAAGCAGTCTCCTGACATAGCCCCAGTTGAGCCCCGCTGGCCATCTTCTCAGATTGGTGAAGGGTCATTCAGTCCTCATAGTTCATCTCCTCCCAAATCTTTGAGTCTCCATTAGCTTTTTGTATCTTTCATACCTGATACCATTTCAGCAGTGAATTCTACTGACTCTATTTGTAAATATAATAATGCTTTCTCTCCACCTCTCATCTCTCCTGCTGCCTCTTTGGACTCAGCCACCATAGTCTCTCTCATAACAGGGCCCCCAATTTCTGCACTAGTTTCCCTCCATTTATAATGAGCACACAATGTGATTCTCAGAAACTCAAGTCCACTATGCCAGCTCCTGTGTTCTTATCCTCCTATGGCTCCATCTTACCAAGTAGGTTGTCACAACCATGGCATGCATACATAGGACCCTGTTTCCCCATGAACTCCTGTGAACTCTCCCTCACTATGTTTACTTCAGTTGAGAGTTTGTTTCTTTTTCCTAGATTGTTCTCTCTGAGGTCTACCTAGTTGCTTCCTTTGTACTTTACCTGAAAGTTGAGGCCTTTACTGTGGCAGCTACCTCATTAGCCAATTCCGCAGTACTTTATATCCCCTCCCTCCTGCATTTTTCTGCCAACAACTTATCATCCAATCTAACCTTGCCTAATTCTTTGTTAAAAAGGACATTTCAGGGAGTATTTTTGGTGTGTATGTGCTTTGTTTCCTGTTGAATGACCAGAGTCTGGCTAGGAACCCTGTACATAGTGGGAACTCATTATATTTTAAATGAGTAATATAATTCCAAGGTGAGTAGATTATAGTAGTTTGAGGGTCAACAACCGTAACTTTCAATTGATGATCACAACACAGTGCTTAGCAGGTATGGAGGAAGTAAACAGCTAACTGCTTTCTTGCTTTATCCAATAATGACTTTTTTTTTTGGTACCAGGGATCAAGCTCAGGACCCTGTGCTTGCCAGGCAGGTGCTTATGCCACTGAGCTCTCTCCCCAGTCCCAACTTCCTTTATGAGAAGGAAGACTTTTAGCCTACTTGATGTGATTCTTTTTGTGACACACAAGTTAGTTTGGCAAACATATTTCTCATAGGCATGGCTAATTCAAGGAGCCCTTCCACTGTCGGTCACTGTAATTGACTGAGAGAGAAGT
The DNA here is from genome assembly GCA_002564285.1 of Tympanoctomys barrerae. Taxonomy (NCBI): domain Eukaryota; kingdom Metazoa; phylum Chordata; class Mammalia; order Rodentia; family Octodontidae; genus Tympanoctomys; species Tympanoctomys barrerae. Next base: position 10,637 of record NDGN011524029.1, on the reverse strand, counting down.
GAGCTCTCAGCTTGGGGCAATCAGGATTCTTCTCTAGACCTCTCTGATGGTGAGAGCAGGGGACACTGACTTGGCTTCAGAGGATGAGGCAATGTCTCTGGTCATCTTCTGTACTGCATGGAGGAAACCAGAGGCAGTATTCAAATACTTGACAAGCAGCAGCAGTGAGAATCTGGAGTGACGTGTCATGCAAAGCATCTGTTGGCAGAGTGTCACCTTGGAAATTCAGTCATGGTGGAAAGGTGCATGTTTTTTATGCAGACTGATGGAGTGTTTGGAGGAAAGATGGAAAAAGAGAAAGGTCATATTTAATTGGGGGGAAGGCACTAAACAAAGTAGTGTCACCCTTTTTGAGCCCAAACTCTGTTTTTTCATTAGTACATTTGATATTTTTTTCTTCTTTTTCCCCTTTCCTTTCCTTTCCTCTCCTCTTTTTTTTAGTGTATTTGATACAGGGTCTCATTACACAGCTTGGACTCATAGTGATCATCCTGTCTCACCACCCTCGTGCTGGGATTATAGGAATGCACCACCACACCCGGTTTCAGTGGCCAGGGGCAGGGTCAGTGCAGTATGTGGTGCTAGGAATCGAACCCAGGTCCCTGTGCTTTCCAGGCAGGTGCTTAGACTGCTGAGCTATCTTTCCAGTCCTCATATCATATTCTTAATTGATATGCTTAGTTGAGACCATGAAGAATTTTTTTCAAACAAATCATCACGTTGAGCCATGGTCAAGCATAATTACTCCTTTTTCTGTGCAGTTTTGATTTTGCATTTGAACTCTACATCTTATGAAGCTTGAAGCTAATTCCCGCTGATCAAGAAATAATGTAAAATTCATTCCTGTCACTTCCCAAAGGCCTAAGCCTACTGTTTTGTTTTTGCATTGTGGATTATATTGAGTTTTGTTAAGCTCATAATACTTGTTTGCCTTGTTCTAAACTTAAAAAGAGGTGTCCTTCTCAGCTCTGACACCAGGGTGCTTTGGAGTTCTTTTTTTCCCTGTATTTTTAGGGAAGGGGCTACAGGGTGTTCAGAGTCTCACTACTAGATAGACCGTGTAGTGATTCTCTTGTTTACAGCCTCCCAAGTGCTGAGATTACAGGTGCACATCACCACGCCCAGTCTCAATTGCCATCTCAGCACACCCCAGGGCACGGGGCTGGCACGGCAGGCCTGGGGATTGAACCCCTGGCCCTTGTGCCTACTCATAAGTGCTTTAATCCTCTGAGTTACTTGGCAAGCCTTGGAGTTCTAATTTTATCTGCCAGGTGAGAAGAAAAGAATCACTGAAGACATAACTCATGCTCCGCTTCATACTGGGAGTTGTAGACACCTTGGAGTAACCCCTCCTGATATAGGGCCTTTAAGCATGGTGTTCCCTTTGTGAAATGGCTCATGTCATAAAACACTCATTAGTTCAGTCTGATTACAAGACAGTAGGAGTCAATGCAAACTGGTATATGCAAGAGCATTTATTTGATCATATTCTTGAAATTCCAGGACTATACAGTAAGACCCCAGCTTACAAAAGCGTTCAATTCTGGGAGAACTTTCCTAAGTTGGATTTGTTCACATGTCTGACAAAGTGAGTCTTACACAACTCTGATACAAATACACAATGTAAAGCATAAAAAAAAAAAAAACACAAAAAGAATGATCAACATCTACCATCTGTTGGTCTTGGTCCAGTCTCAATTATTTTCATTTTTGTTTCTATGGTTATTCCTTTATGTTTCCTAGCAGTCCCCTCCACATCACCACAGCTTTTTCTCTTGCATCCGGGCATCCTTGGCTCTGACTGTACACTGTTACACTGTACAGTAAGCACAGGGCGGGACAACTGTGATAACATCTGGCAGACACACGAGCTACTTTTGTTGTCTTCCCATCTACAAGTGTTTATAATGCAAGAACCCTTGTATCTGTAAAAGTTGGTGACTCAAATATTCATAAATTGGGGTGCACTGTATCTCTAGCTTCAGGTGTGGCTAACTCCAGGGGCTCGAATGATGTGGAGATTTGGTGTGTAAGTGCTCCTGTTTCTTGGTTCTGGTTTTGGTTTTGATCTGCCCTCCTGGCTTTCTGTCTTGAACTCAGTCTGGCTCATGGTGTTGTTCTGGGATTCTCCCTTTCTCCCTTCCTCTTCCATTTGCCTGCTTTGCATTCACTGAGGTGGCCCCAACCATATCACAGCACAAATATCTGCCAACAGCTCCAGGCTTATTTCCAAGCCTTCGACTATCCCTTGGGGGAGAGCCTGTCTCTCAACAGTTTTAATCGAAGCATTTGGTTGAGCTCTAAGCAGAAGGATGTAATGCAGGTACTGCCAAAAAAAAAAATGGTGAAATGCAAAATAATTTGTTTCACTTGAAGAATGGAAATGAGTATAATGAAGTGTCAGAATCCACTTCATTGATTCTACTCGTACCTTTCAGAACTTGCATTTCTGGGTCTTCTCTGCAGATGTATTCTCTGAGCCCTTCTTAACATGTTTCTGTGTCTTGCACCTTCTTGTTAGAAGTGGACTTTTCCTGCTTCATACAAGGCTGCCAGCTGGATGGTCAAAGATATGAAGGCAGGCCTGAATTTCATTTTTTTCCCCAGTGAACTATACTATTATCAAGAGTGTGTTTCACGGCCTAATGGTTCCATATAGACATTATCTCATTTAGTCATTATAGCAACTGATTGACGAGGAAATTCTAATTGAAGGCCAAGGAGGATTAAGTAACTTGCTCAAAGTTACATGGTCATTGTACGGTCAGGGAAATGGAGTTCCATCTGTGGCCTCCACTCCTGAGCCCAGTTGTTATGCTCTCAGACTCATTCATTTTCTTCCAGGTATACTTTTTTGATGAACAACACAGAGGAAGCTTTGTCCTTGAGGAGCTCAGAGAGGCTCTTGCTGTCTTCTCCAGGGATGGTAAATCCCAGCTAAGTGTGGTAATCTGAGTATAGATGTTCTTATCTATGTACAGGAAAGAAAATTAATGTACTCTATTAGAAAGACTCCAGGAAGTACTGGGGTGCTTACCATGTCACTGCGGAATGGAAATGCTCTGCTTTGAGGTGGAGTGAGCCACAGCAACCTCCTGCCGCCCCCACAGATACCCAGCACCCACAGCCTGTGATTCAGGCTCGTCCGTGGGTAGGCATGCGTCTCCTGCCACTGTGTGTGATAGCACCACGGGGCGAGCAGGGCTGACATTTAGATGTTCTTCCTCTACATTCTGGGTAACTCATATTAAAACAGATGATAGTCCTCTGTTAAAGCTGTATCATCATGATAGTACATTTGGTACCTCTGTATGGACCTCTTCATTTTGTTTGGAAGTTCCTTGCAGATAGGTGGCACGACCCGTATTCATAGATGGGGCTCCCTATTCAGCTATGGAGACAAATACCAACCCCCTCAGTCCTTTTCCATGCAGTCCTGAATGTGTCATTTTGAAAACTCCTGCATCCTCATCCATAAAATGTCCACGACCATTCCTCCTTTGCAGGTTCAGTATAAGAATTTTAAGAGAACACATTTGCTTTGTCTGGGCCTGGAATATAGTGAAGAGACTCCAGTTTCTGTGCAGAGTTCACACTGGCCTCTACCCTTCTTGACAGTGGGATGTTTGCTCCTTCACTCAAGAAATGTAAGCATGGGGGCCTGCCCCTTAGCTCAGTTCTTTAAGTGGCTGCTTCAACAAAGGAGTCAGGCTCAGGT
>NDGN011524008.1:251-17287 GCA_002564285.1 Tympanoctomys barrerae | reverse complement strand
TGAACTCAGGCCCTTGCACTTGCCAGGCAAGCGCTTATTCTACTGAGCCATCTTCCCAGCCCCTGGTCTGCACTTTTAGCATGCTGCTTTGCTTCTCACTGACACCGACTAAAGCTTTCCAGGCTAAAAAGCACTGCCAGAGGCCAAAAGCAATATTAAATTCTATGTAACAACAAAATGCTAACAGAAGTATATACAGTGACAGGTCTCGATGCTACTTAACTCTTCTTAAACCTGTTCTTGGCATTAACTGTTTTATCCACAACTTCTTCAGAAAAGACAGATTTGAAAATACACACGAGGAAAAAAAAAGAAAATACACACCTGGTAGGAGGTGGAAAACCCCAGTTTGGGAAATGGTGGCACATGCCTGTGATTCCAGCATTCTGGGAGGCTGAAGTAGGGGATCACATGTGTGAGCCCAACCAGGGCAATTTAGTAAGATCCTGCCTCAATTTTTTAAAAAAATTAAGAAAAAATTTTTAAAAGTTTTTCTAGGTTCAGTAGAATTAAATACAATTGTGTTATGGAGACATATGAAGTGCATTAGTGCTCTGAATTTTTAAACTGGTACAATATTCCTGAGGAGTGTCATATTAGTAGCTATTTCAACAACTAGCCACAGAAAAGAAATCATCAAAATGGAAGAAACCTATCTTGGACTTATGAGAACCAAACACTACTCAGAGCAAGCAGTGCAGTTCGTTACTAGTCTCCCATCCTTTGTTTTCATTCAGTACCTGAATGTCAGCTACTGATCTCGAGGACACCAGAACAATGAGCATCACCTCTACTGCCTGTCTTCCCTTTATCATCCTTACACAGGTATATTACATAATAACTCAAGTTAAACACATACAATTTATATAAAATACTAAACCTGAAGAAATAGAAGTTATAAAAACACTGAAAGAATGACCACCGAAAGAAACTTCAGGGCCTGAGCACTTGCTGCTCCTTCTGCCCAAAACACATTCTGTTTGTGCTTGGCCCTTGCATGTCCATCAGATGTCAGGGCAAGTGCATCTTCTGAGAAAATGGGGAAAATTCTCTCCTAAACACACTATTAAAGGAACCACCCTGCTCTTACTCCCAACTCTGTTCCAGTCCCCTGTGTGAAATCAATATCCTACATGTATTTATCATGTTTATTTCTTGTTTACTTCTGTCTGACTCTTCCATGAGCCATAAAAATACTTTTCTAGTTTCTCCATTACTTAGAGAGCACGACAGGCTGCAGATGACCAATAAATATTTGTTCAGCAAAAAAAGGAAATATGATCACTTATCATTCTATCACTCTATGGCAGCACTACTATTAGCAAAACTGGAGCCAGATGGATGTTTCCTTTGCACACAAAAAAATGACAGAAAGTCTTAAAGATACAGTCATACTTAGTATTCCTTTATGCGCAATCTTGATTGAAAGCTACCACACTCACCTGCTGAAAAATGGACAATTTGAAGTCTATATAAAAGCCTTTCACCTTATTCTAACTACTTCTTTACAAATGGCCCTTCTAAAATACTGTTTGTTTTCCAGCTAACTTATCCCTTTGAGTCGTCGAATAAGGATATTTTAAATAGCCTAAGAAAGAGCTTTTTTGTCTCTGCATAAGCTAAATGCACATAGAAAGGAGGTTAACAGACTACTCTGTCCCCATTCAGCTCCTGAAAGACACATACTTCTTGTCAAAAGCCTGAGAAACAATTGTAATAAACTAGATTATAGAAGGCATTTCCTACTGAAGAAATTTCTACTAAACTACTCAGAAAAAAATTTACTACTCATTTACAACAGCTTGGCAGCCCAAGTCCCAAGGAAGGAGAAAATTAGGGTCATCCTTTATGTCTCTTTCCCTTGGTCATCTAGTAAGAGTCACGGTTCTTAGTATAAAAGCATATAAACTGACAGAGATAGTCCCTTCCACTTCGGAAGCAATTTAATATCTGAAAGTGAGTCTGGAATACGTGGGAATGAAGTGGGATTTGACCTTAACTTCCCTTTGGTCTTCCACACTGTAAGTAGAGTAAGATACGCAGCTTCCATGGCTGATTCTGATTATGCACAGAAGACTCAAGAACTGGCCAATTCATGCTGTTGTTTCAAAAGCTCCCTGCTTGAAGAGATAAGCAAACATTAGAAAATTAGAAATTAGAAGGAAAAACTAAAGGGAAAAGACAAAGAAAAGGGCTCATTTGCCAAACAGAAAGTAAACCAAGGCAGTAACACCAGAGAAAAAAACTGCAAGCAGCTGCTCAGTCAGTGATTGAATTTCATACTAAATACCCCCAACACTTACGACAATATTCTGTTGAGATAAATATCTAGTCAATTATTCAAAGAAACCCTGAGTTGGACTCCTTCAGGATCTTGAGCAAATAAAATCTATTTGATAGACATTTACCTAACACAAGTTGTATTTTGTGCACCCATACAATTGCTAGTCTTATCCCAACTCAGAAAATATACACCTTCAGCTTTTCCATCTTCCTGTTTTCAGTAGCAACTGCAAAATGCTTCTATCAAAGTACTACTTCCACTTTCAACAAATTCCAGAGGCAACCAGGTCCCTTCACCCCCACTGGATAGCAGACACAGGCGCTGTCATCACTATCATCTTTTTTTGGGGGGGAGGAGATGGGGGGAAGGGTCTACAGGGTGTTCAGGGTCTCACTACTAGATCAGACTCACAGTGATCCGCCTCTTTACAGCCTCCCAAGAGCTGTGATTACAGGCACGCACCACCACACCCAGTCTCTCAATTGCCATCTCAGCTTGCCCCAGGGGGTGGGGCCAGCATGGCAAGCCCAGAATCGAATCCCCTGGCCCCTGTGCCTGCTTGTAGGTGCTTTAATCCGCTGAGCTATTTGGCTGGCCCTAAAGTTGAGATGGGGCAGGTGGAACTGGGTTCAAACAGCAGTATCGTACTATCATCTTAAAAAAAAGAAAACAGCAATTTTTACAACTTGGTTCCCACATTTTCTTCAGCCATATAAACAGTAACACGGGACACACTAGGATCTAGCAAGGCTGAGATCAGAAGAAATGTGCCTTCTACAGCCCAATAACTTTGGTTTACAAAAAAAGAGCAAATTCTGTATCTTTTTATTTTTTTAAATTCTCTTTAAAATTAAAAAAATAAAAATTAAAAATAAAAAGAGGAAGGCCTGTTCCCCTTCACTTGTAGCTAACTTCAACCCCTAGGCCTTGTCAGGCTCGCTCCACCCACAAGGGCTCCCACCAAAAAGCACTCTCTCTGGTCAGCCAGCACTCCAATTTCTGCATTCTCTCCAAAGGCAAAAAAAGCAGCACCTTCTATTTTCCTATTCATCAAACTCTTTCTTTTTCACTTTCCTGTTTCACAAAGTTCCACCTTCCTTCATAGTGTTCTTACAAAGCAGTTCCTCACAGTACTGCTGGCAATGATTACTCTCAAGGAAAATATAACTTTGCCTAGCAGAAGAGCTTCACACAGAGCAATTTGCCAGTGGTCAATTTTTCATCCCAGACAAGGCTTGTAAGCGTGGCACAAATCTGCCAGGTTGGTCGCTCCGTCCCCTAATCATTGCCTGTAACTCATCCACCTAACCCTCCAAGTGTCCTCAGGGTGCAGCACAGTCTGAGTACAGTGCAGACTACTCAAATTACTGAATTTTAACTGCTACCTCCCAAATATAAATGTTCTCCATGCAACGCCCCAAGGCACACAAGACCAAGAATGTGAAATGAAGTCACTTACCGCAACAGCAGCTCCAGGACAAGAAGTAACATCTAATCTTTTCTCTATTCAATTAAAGTCAGCTTCACTTTCCTGCAATTTGTGGCCACACAGCACTGGCTCCACCCTCCACATTATAGAGTTATACCCTGGAGTCCTGAATCTAAAGCTGTGTTTTTAGAACTTGTGTTGTCCGGGCAGAGAAGTTTGGGGTTCAAGTCTTGGCTGTTTCTTACTACCAAAAAAGTACCTGTCCTAAACTTTGTAAACCTTAGCTTACACATCCACAAAAAGTAGACAATTTTGGTATCCATTTGTTAGGTATAACATGTGTAATGCCCAGCACATGATAGGACAACAGCTACTGTTGATATGCAGTATTTATAGAGGTGATTTGTGAACAAGCACAGTCATCTCACAGAATCCAGATAGGCTCAAAGCCTCCAGTATTGGTGTGAAAAAAAACATGTTCTACATCATCATTCCACGCCTATCTCACTAAAGAGAGGCCTTTAAAAAGAATTTAAACCTTATCAAGGAAAAAACTTAAAAGTCCATTCTATTAACAATCCCCAAACCAGACAAGAAATCCATTGTTTATACAGTGAAGGGATGATCATTATAGAATGAAAAAGCCAATGAAACAGGAACCACTTTAGGAGAATCCTTTCCTGTGTCAGATTTATATTTCATAAAGTATGTGGACCCTAGAAATTCCCTACTGTCTGATAATTCTGACTACTGGTGTATAAATAAAAGGGCAATACTGAATATCCCAAGAATCTTAGCTGGCAGCAAATTACTACCTAAGAAATGCACACGTGAGAAACTGTAGGGGGATCTTGAAATCGACTTACACACACATGCTGCAGAATAGTTTAATTCTATTAAAGTCAATGAGACAATACAGAATTTTTTAAAACTTTCCACAACAGTACAAAAACCGGAGAGCTCTAAGAGAAAAATATAAAAGGTATTTGCCATTCCTGATGGAAAAGTCAGAACTGCAGTCTAACTTACAACCAGAAAATCTGGTAACCAAGAAATAGCAGGTTCCAAAATTTGAGAGGGGAAGGAAAAGGTCAATCCAGGGGGCAGATGATAAGATTTAATTAAAATTAATATGGAACTAGGGGTGAACCTTGTAGAGTTAAACTCAAATTTTAAGAATGTTGAAAGTAAAAGCATACAAAATCGGTTAGAATCTAAAGTGTTAAGATCCAGGGACTGAAAATCAAAACACGGCTCGGTTCCTGGCTCCAACCCAAGCGGCCATGTGCCCTTAGGCAAGTCACTTGCTGTCTTTCAACGTATCTCCCCATCCTCAGGGAGTGGGCAATGATAGTGATTATTAAGATTCCTGCCTCCTTAAAAATTTAAGAGTCAGAAGTTTACAAAAATTAGTTCTCAAGCCTTCAGTCTCACACAGAGATGGGGAGAAATGGATAGTAAAAAAGGACCAGAGTTAGAAAACTTAAATAACTGAGCGTTGGCGGAAATAGAAAAGCTCCCAGGGTTCCAGGAAAGGAAGGTCAGATTCCAGCAAAACTGTAAAGTACTCAGCACGTGTCAAAATGTACAGAAAAAGGGAGACAGGGGAATCTAGCCACGAACTATCTCCGTTAACAAAATCAGTAAGCTATCTGCCCTGCTAAACGGCCAGTAGATCTGAAAGCTGTGAACACGAAAGCCACTGTAATCCCCGATGTCAGCGTGGAGGGGAGGCAGAGATGAAGAGGAGTTTGTGTCGGGATACGTCCAGTGAGGAGATTCCGAGGATGGGTAGAAAGTCAGGAAGGGGGCAAAGGAAACGGGATCTGGAAGACCATGCAAGCTGGCGGGAGGGGCAAAGGAGTCAATGCCTGACTCCCGCTTGAAGGCAGTAGAGGGGTCCGAGTCCCGGGCCCCGCTCTCACCATCTTGACGATGCCCCGCTGCACGATGGGGACCGCGGGTCCCCCGGAGCCGCCGCTCTGTGCGGAGGAGGCCATGTGTGGAGCTGAAAAGGCAGCGAGTGGAACGGCCGGCCCACTGGAGATGTCAGTATGGATTTCTGCGTCGGTGAGAGGTCGCCGAGAGGAGAGGCAGGCAGGAGACCAGCTGCGGGCGACGCACGGGACAGACAGGCTGATCGCACACTGGAGCAGCAGCGGGACTGGAAGCAAAAGAGGAGACGCGATCTCCGCCGCCGCCACACGTTCTACTCGCCGCGCAAGCGTGCCAGAGCGCCACCGTCCTCCGGCCAATTAGCGCCCAGAGCCGGCCGGACTCCAAGCCAATAGGCACCCTGCTCGCTGAGCCCCGCCCCTTAGTACCCACAGGGGCGGCGAGTTCCAGGAAGCGCTGAAAAAGCTGATTTGCGGTGACGGAATAAGTATGGGGCGGGACTTCCGGGGCAGCCCGAGTAGGTGGTGTCGGGAGGTGTAGTGGGAAGCAAAGGACACGTCAGCATCTGGCCGTAGGGCGCGGGGGGCGCTGGGAGCCCCGAAGGCGGGCGCATCTTGTCCTGCCGCCTGACCCCGCCCTCATTCGTCCCGCCCCTCGCTCGCCCCGCCCCCTAGCCTGCCCCGCCCCTCTGGCTGCGGGAACCCAAGAGCTAGTAGGTGTTTCTCGTGGGTGCACCGGACTGCGAAGTGTGAACTGCTAAGGGCGAGACTCTAGAGCTAAGTCCTGGAAGAATCGGTACCAGCTGCACGTCAACTTCCAACGTTTCGCCTCAGCTAAAAGTGTGAAGGGAACTCGGAAAAGTCGAGCCTTGTGAAAACTGCGGCTGTTGGCGCCGACCCGGGACGCGCGGCGAGCGGCGCAGTGCCTGTGGTCTGGAGCGCCTTGCACGCATCTAGTGTTGATGTCGCTGGGTTTTAGCGCTTGTGAGGCTCTCCACTAATGTTTGTGGACGGAAGGAATAAATGTCCATTCGAAGCATGAGGAGTGCTGTAGGTGGAGAAGAGCGACTTCCTTCCTTGTCTTCTCCCCCGCTTCTCCACAGGAGGTTAGGAAAAGCCTCAGAATGCTCGCTCTCTGAGCCAGGAGGAGGCCGCCCCTGACCGAGTGTTCTGCATCTCCAACCTTCCCTCCTCTCTCCTAGCCCCAGCCCCAGCTTTAAGATATCCTGGAATGGATGAGAGAGCCGGGCCTACAAATACCCAAGGGCCTTACATGTGTTATCATTTCGTATGAAGCCTATCTGCGCTGATCATACCACTTCCCTCAAGCTCTTTTGAGTTCTTGCCTATTCTCCTGGATTTCGCATAATCCAGGGCCAAGATCTGGGGTCAGGGCTGGCCAAATAGCTCAGTTGATTAAAGCTCCTGCAAGCAGGCGCAGGGGCCAGGGGTTTGATCCCCGGGCCTGCTGTGCTGGCCCCACCCCCGGGGAGCGCTGAGATGGCAATTGAGACTGGTTGCCTGTAATCTCAGCTCTTGGGAGGCTACGAGGCTGATCTAGTAGTGAGACGCTGAACACCCTGTAGACCCTTCCCTAAAAAAAAAAAAAAAAAAAAAAAAAAAGTTCTAGAGTCAGTATTTTCCTAGCTCGCCAGTACCTTCAAAATTATGAATTTGCCACCCTCTTAAAAAAAATGCGGGGAGACCCACTTCATCTGATTATATCACTGTCCACCAGCTTGAGGCTCTGTACTCTGCTCATCTATGCTGGTATTCTGTAAAATTGTTGAAACCTGGTGCACATTCCTCTACCTAGTGATCCTAAGTAACTTCAATACTTACGATCCTAGCTTATCCAATATCCTGGTCTCTGGCTCCTTGACCTCACCTTTGTGAATCTGACCTTTATGACATTTATAAAGGGTAGATGAGCACTGTAACTTCACAACTGAAATTGTAAATGAACGCATCTCATGTGTTGATAACTGCTGTCGTTTATCTCTACACACCCAAGTCTTTTTTATCTTGTATTACTCATCTATTACTGCACAACTTATCCCAGCAGTTAGTAATAATGACAATATTTTGAGTACTAAGCAGAGGCATGAAATACACTCCATGTTAAACGCGTTTCTCAACATTACATTACTCAAGCCCTAGGTCAACAATTTAAGGGATGGAGTCAAAACTTAACTCAGAGCATTCTATCAATACCCTGCTCTTAGGTATTTAACTGGCCCACTTCTAAAGTAGACAAATGTGGTGCCCTCATCCTCAGCCTGTAGAATCCAGAAGCTGGACAGTGTTCTCAACTCTCCATTAAGTTTTAAGGAAACTGGAGAAAACACTAGCATGGTTTCTTGCCTCCATTCTCCCAACCCAGCTCCAACTTGAACCCATCCTCCATACAATTAATCAGGTATTCTTTCTAAAAGGCAATTTTCAGTCATGTTAACTCCTGCCTTAAAATTGCCGTGGCTGCTTCTCTGCTTCAAGATTAAGTTTCAACTGCTAAGTGTAGCTCATAGTGCAGTACCTCAACAGCTGGCCCTAATCTATTTTTCAACTTCACCTCATCCTATTTACTTTGTTTTTAAGTTTTATTTTCTATTTATTAGGGTAGGGGCCATTGTTTGTTTTTCAGTGCTGGGAAATCAAACCCAGAGCCTCATGCATGGTAGGGAAGCTCTGTACCTCTGAGCTACACCCCTTGCTCCTGTATATTTATAGTATTTAAATAAAAAGTCTTACAAACCTGAGTTGTCTAGGTCAGTCTACCTAAAAGAACTGTGATGGTTTGTGTTTGGTTGTCCCCTAAAGCCTATGCAGTCAATGGGGCGGCTTCTAGAGTTTGTGATTAATTCATGATCCTTTGCTGGTGTTATGGGTGTGAGTGCTGCTCTGTCCTGCTGCAGATAATCTGCACACATATGTATGCAGGGGAAAGAGGCTGGCTAGCTGCCACCGCTGCTGCTCCTTCCTTTGCTCTTTGCTATTTTCCTCCACCAGGAACAGCTGCCCTCTGCCATGTGCCATTCTGCCTTGGACCCAGCCAAGTGAGGATTGAAACCTCCACCAACTGTGAGCTAAATAAACCTTTCCTTCCTTCATTTTGGATGTCAGGTATTTTGTCGCAGCAACAAGAGAAAAGTAACTGAGACAAGAACTTTCTACAAGGGGCCGGGGAGATGGCTCAGTGGAATAAGCGCGTCCCTGGCAAGCTCAAGGGCGTGAGTTCAATCCCCGGTTCCGGAAAAAGAGAGAGAGAGAGAGAGAGAGAGAGAGAGAGAGAGAGAACTTTCTACAATAATGAAAATGTTCCAGATATGTTCTATCCAACATAGTAGCCAGTAGCAGCTAGCAAGCACCTTAAATGTGGCTAGTACCAGTGAGAAAGTGATTTTTAATATTTAATTTCAAATGAATGCAAGTGACTGATGACTGTTACATTGCACAGCATCAGACTAAGTGATTAAATCTTAATTTTGCTACCATGTCTGTTACCATAAACTTCTATGTAGGTTTTTAAATTATTTATATATGCTTCATGTAGTCCAAACTTGATTAAAATGCATAAAGACATAAACAAAAAAATGTACTTTGTAACATTAAAATTCAAATCCAGTCTAAAAAGAAAAAGTGTGTGCTTTAGGCTTACACATTATTTCTTTAACCTTATAGTACAGGAAAATTTATACCAACCTAAGAAAGATAAAGCATGCTTCCCAATTTGGTCAATCTTTATAACTTAATGTAAATAATTTAGAAAACTGTAATATACATATAGGAACTATACAACAAGTGCTCATTTTGTTAGCAAGTCAACTTTATCCTATTGTCATTTAATGGCAAGACTACCCTTCATTCCATTCTCTCAAATGTCATTAATCAATTCCTCTTGGTTATCAGTAGCCTTGGATAATTATATATTGATTTGCTCCTGCTACAACTATTGATTTTGACCACTGTCAAGTTTTATCATTGTACCCTTTGCCTGACACACTGAAGAAAAAGGCATCTGCGAAGCTGTAGCCAATGGTACCACCTTCATGGTAAGGCAGCATGTTATTCTGAGTCTGTAAATGGAGATGATTGAATAAGGATGGAACCTGAGTATGTTACCTTTTAGTCACTGTCACCAAACACCTGAGGAAAACAATGGAGAGGAGGAAAGATTTGTTTGGGTTCAAGGTTTCACTGCGTGGTCAGCAGGCACCATTGTTCCTAGACATGTGGCAAGACAGAAACATCACAGTGCAGAGCATGGTAGAAGGAAATTGCTCACCTCGTGGCAGTAGAGAAGAAAGAAAGAAGGAAAAGTTCAAAGCACAAGGTCCAGGGACAATATGTCCCTAAAAGACACACCCCTAGTGACCTGCTTTATCTGAGTGGGCCCTACCTCCTAATAGCCTGCCCAACCATGAATTCATCAGTGAGGTTCATGCCATCATCATCTAAGCACATATGTAGGCCCCACCTCTCAACACTTCTGCATTGGAGAGCAAACCATCAGCACATAAATCATATTTAAATCATAACACTGGGGATTTCTTTTCTATCCTCACAATCATGAAGTCCATCATTAACAAATTCAGGAAAGTTTCAGCAAGTAACAGCAAAGCAGAATCTAGGACAAACAGGTATTTTTCCTTTCCCAGGCCAAGAAATTAGAGGTCTTTGTTTAAAAGCTCAACCATATCCATGCAAGCATCTCTGCAATTTTCTTGGCTCTTCCTTGGTACTTGAAAAATAATGGCTTCAGCTCCAGGCCCTGGAAGAGAAAGAAAACAAGGCAAGAAGAAAATGAAACAATCGATGCCAGAAATATCTGCACATTTTTATCAGGAAGGCAAAAAGTTTCCTAGAATACCTGTCATAAGCCTCTCCTGCCTGCAGGGGAGAGCAAAATGGCATTTAGATGAACAAGGGAGAGGCACTCAGCAATGTGTGCTAAGGTGACCTTACCTCCAGACCTCTCTTCTGTCCCCATTCTCTTTCTAGAACTGTGCCATGTATCCAAGCCCCATTTGCTCTTTGAGTGAGAGTCCTGGTCCTTCATTCTTTCCAGACTAAAAATGCCTAAAGCAGTAAAGCTGACTTTATTCTTCCCATTTCCAGGTGAAGATCCTCAGTCATAAAGCCTTGCCTCCTCAGTGTGCAATCTGAAAGTATGGGGCTTCCTCAGTTTCACCTTCTACCTGTAGAAAGGCAGGTGGTCCACCAAAAGACATAATCCTGGGTTGCACATTCCTATATTGCTCGTGGTCCCACCAGCTCTAGCCATATACTGGAAAACTCATCCCATGCACACCAGAGATTTCTGTCCCTGTATTTTGGTCACCCAATGCCTTTCTATAGCTCAGTTCCGACACAACTCTTCCCATGAAATCTTCTGTGATACCTTCAAGCAGAAGTAAACTCTGCCTCTGTATCCCCAGACCCTTTGAATAATACTTTTCAAGGGTGTGCACTATACTCTTCCTGTGTCATAATTATTTCTGTATCTGACAGACTGGCATATAAATGTTTTGAGAAGTGTCTTATGAATCTTGTTATTTTTTGTGTTCCTGGTTGAGCCAGTGCTGCCCTTATGCACTTAATAAGTATATCTTGAATTAGTCTGTTCAAATATCTGAAAGGCCTTATTTGCCGTCTCTTTCTATGTCTAGCATATATCCTTTGTGTTTCTTGAAAATTGAACCTGAAAATATTGGAGATTCTTAGGGGGCAAGTTGGAGATTATAGTAGGTGCTAGTATTGGCCAGGCCCCAACATAGGACAGCTCATTAAGTCATGAATTTCATTTATGGATGACTTACAATAGTGTGTCTCTATTGTAAGACACACTCTTCCTAAATCCTAGAAACTACATATATCTGAACATATCCTGTTCCCGTGTATGCCAGTTGCTGAAACAAACAAACAAAAAATAAAGTATTTAGTGTAAATAACAGTTGAGGACTGTGAACTTCCTCATGTAGTCATCCAAATACTGAGGCCTGTGACAGTTCCCCCATCCTTTAACAGGGATTCTGCCAAGAAAAAAAGTGCTGATTTAAAGGCAAAGACAAAGGAAGGGGATCATGTGATGTTGCAGAAACATCTTCAGGAGAAGAAAGACACTGAGATGGTCACATTGGATGTTCTCAGTCTTCTAAATAAAGAGGAGGACTGGTAATCCACAGAGTGTGAGTCCTTGTGTCACTAGAGCACCAGGGCCATGGCCCACACTGACAAGGAATGAAACCATGGACAGAGTAGGTGCAAACAAATTCTTCTGGAAGATAAAAAGGCAAGAAAATAAAAGGAAGAAGTAAAGCTCTCACTGTCCAGGAAGGGGTTCTGAGTAGGAGACCTACAAGGGCTCTTTATCTAGGGGCTTTTGAAGGGGCTTAGAGGGGCTTGTGGGATCGTGTGTAAGCAATATAATTCCTACCTTATAGGAGAGACTACATGGTTTTTACATTCCAGTCTGTGTAGTGTTCATTCAGGGCCCATGCGTTCCTAAGACAGTGGCCTTCCTGATCATGCCTTGGGGAGGTCCCAAACAGCCACAGGACACTTGGCAGATTTTTTTTTTTTTTTCCATTTTGGGCTTTCCAACTCCATTTGGGGATTTCTGTCCTTGCTGCCTAATAGAATCCTAACTCTTATCTCACTGATTCCTATTACATTCCTCCCTCTGAAAAAGTAAAAGGTAATGAGTGCTCTAGCTGCTCAGAGCAGTATAGCAGTGGCTAGAAGGGCCTGGCAGTCAGGAAGAAACTCCAGAGGAGTTGCCTAATGGCCTGTCATAGAAGTCAGGCAGGGGCTCCATGGTGGGCTTTATTTGTATGACCATTTGAAGTTTAGTACACTCTAAGTTACAAAAAACAAAGAGATTTAGTAAACAGGGTCTAAAATATGGAGGAGTAGCAAGAGTTTCAATATTGGAATGAGGGGTCTTAGAAGGGTCTAGGCCCACCACCATAGGGATTTCAAGAAAAAATTCTTGAACCTAGACTGAGTGAAAGACTGTTCTAGGAAGGAGCCCAAATTAGAGACAGATCCAGATGTTGGAAGGGTCTACAAAAGCATTTGTTAGGGCAGAAACTGACAACAGTACATCTCCCATTTGTGAGAAAGGCAGCCTATAAAAGCTTCCTGCAGAGGAAATAGAGGCCAGTCCTAAGGAAGACAGCAGTATTTCTGCCCTGTAGCCGAACACAATTAGAGCTGGACTGTAAGCTTATGTCCGTGGGGGAAATGTAGGGATCATTGGGCCTATAGAGGAAGGTCTGGTTCCAGAAAACTAGTAGTCTATGAACACAGGGGCTCTTCAATAGTGCGACTGTGGGGTGCCTGACATGTAATGTTTTGGGTGATGATAGGAAAAAGAAAAAACTTGGAGATAAGATCATAGCTGTCTCATTAACTATAAAGCCAAACACTGAGAGAGATCACCTAAGATGTGATTATTTAGTACTAACATAGATACTATGTTCCTGAATAGCTATAGTGTTGGTTTCTCCACCAAGTGGAGGAGTAAGAGAAGTTGAGGTGCTCATGACAGCCATTACTCTTCCTGTGGATTCTAGTGTGGCCTTTTTCATCTTAGTCTCATACATATTAGCCAGAGACAGCACAAATAGGAGTCCAAGTAATCTTAGTACAAGTCACGTATTGTTAAGGTTAGGGGAAAAAAAGAGGAGGCTTAAGGAGTAGAGATGTAACCTGTCGCACAGGTTGGCAGTTCTGTGGGAACTGAGGTCAAGGGAACTGAGGTCAAGGCCTTCTGTTTCCTGTTGGGGAGGAGAGAAGGAGGGCAAGATGCAAAAACGTTCAGAGAGCACTTTTTCAGGGTCTGAAAGTCAAAGACCTCAATCTATAAGGATGTATTATAAAGGGTAATAGAAACTGAAAGTGATATTTGCATTTAAAAAAAAAAAAACTCAAAGGGAGAAAAAATGCCTTTGCTTCCCCCTATTGAACTGGTCCCTGCCCAAGACATCTCTTGGCTGCCTGTACTGGTTGTTGGCAACTGCAATCTAGGATTGAGAGAGGCCAAAGCTACTGGATCAGTTACTCTGGCCAGCATGTTCTTTGCCTTTTCCTCAATCACTGAAGCTCTTTGGTTGTTACCAGAACTTGAACTTGCTTTACCCAAAAGAAATTTAAATACCTCTGAAAGTGAAACTGAAGATTGACTGTCAGACCTTCTGCTATGCGCTGAAGGGCATCAAGGCTAAAATGGGGCAGGGTCCCAGCAGATGCAAAGTCAGGCAAAGTAGTCCAGGCATTCTTCAAAGGCTCTATTTCCTGGGTGTGGTGGCACACATCTGTAATCGCAGCACTTGAGAGGCTGAGGCAGGAGGACTGACACAAGTTTGAAACCAGCCTGGGCTACATAGTGAGTTCAAGGATAACCTGAATTTAATAGTGAGACCTTGCCTGAAAAAAAAAAAAAAAAAAAGGCCTATATTGGTCATTAAACTCAAACTCAAAGCAGAGATATCAGCTAGACCTAGGTGATCACAGTCTGTCAGGCTGTCATTAGCATATGTTCCCGTACATCATGACCATCTAAGAAGACAGAAAATCTCCCTCAGTTGTGATGTCCCTTATCTTTGTATCCCCAGCACAGGAGACAATAAAGAAGGGCTATTGTTGGCAGTCAGACTGGAGAGGGGAATTGGGACACAGAGAAGAGTGATTAATGATTTTGAGTAACAAGGAGGTTTAGAAGGAACAGCTTAGGCTCATCCAAATACACAAGACTAAAACTTAAAATAACCAAACATATACCATATGTTTTCTTTTATAAATCTCATCCTCACTGTTATGGTCTGTGTGTATTTTTCCCTCCAAAGCCTCATGCAATCACTGAGACATAGTTCTACAGTTTCTGATTAATTCATGATCCAACGTTGGGATTATAGGTCTGAATACTACTGGGATTATGGGTCTGAGTACTGCTGGGAGTATGGGTGTGAGTGCTATACCCAGCGTGGGGTGGATAGCCTGAATGCAACTTCAGGGAGACAGACTTGCTCTCTGTACCCATTGTTGTTTCTGCTCCTTCATTTTGCTCTTGCTCTTTGCCACTGCCATGAACTGTTACCCTCTGCCATGTGCTGCTCTGCCTTGGAGCCAGCTGAGTATGGACTAAAAGCTCCAGCAATTTTTAGCTAAATAAACCTTTTGTTCCTTCATTTTGGGTGTTGGATATTTGTCCCAGCAACAAGAGAAGAGTAACCGAGACACTCACAAACATTTTTTGATGAATCTGGACTTCCAGTTTTTCTGCTATTTTTCCTTTTTCATCCTGGTAAGGCAAAACCTTATCATATAAAATCCTCTCATATCAAAAATGTATCTTCAGGCCTGGAGAGATAGCTCAGTGGAATAAGCATTTGCCAGGTAAGTGCAGGGTCCTGAGTTTAATCCTCAGTACTGGAAAAAAAAATTATCTATCTATCTATCTATCTCTTCATACTTATAATTTTCTTTATATTTCCTTTTCCTGTGTATTTAGTGGTTTCTTTCTGTAATGAGACTTGTAGGTGCTTCGATTTGTTGTTTTGTTTTTGTATTTTAGGGAAGGGTCTACAGAGTGTTCAGGGTCTCACTACCAGATCAGACTCATAGTGATCCGCCTGTTTACAGCCTCTCAAGAGCTGGGATTACAGGCATGTGCCACCACGCCCAGTCTCAATTGCTGCCCCAGTGCTTTCTGGGGGCAGGGCCGGCATAGCAGGCCTGGGGATCCAATCCCAGGCCCTGTGCCTGCTTGCAGGTGATTTAATCTGCTGAGCTATTTGGCCGGCCCTTGGATTTGTTTTTTGTTTTTTAATTTTTTGGTGCTGAGGACCAAACCCAGGACTTCACACTTGCTGGAAAGCATTCTGCCACTGAGCTAAATCCCCAGTCCCTTGCTTGGATTTTAGAATGGCCCTAGTACACTTTTTTCATTGTTCCAGAGCAAGTTACAGATGTGTATTTTTCAGTTAAGCCTGGCTGACCAACAGACCTCCAAGTGGCTTTGAATAACATACTTATCTCAGCCCACATGGAAAGTAGCACAACAGCAAGTTAAGCCTGTAATTGCAGCTTAAGATCCATCCCCATGTGCAAGAAATGTTTTTAGCATTTCACCAATTAAACAAAAATACAAACTCAAATTGGAATCTAAAAGCAAATTTAATCAGTCAACCAAGATTTATCCCAGTGGGCTCTTGGTAACTCCTCAAAATCTTTATGAGGAAAGCTTGTTCCCTTCCCTGGTTCTCCTACAGAAGAGTCAGCCCCAACTTTGCTAGAACCTAGTGTAAGCTGCATACTAGTCAAGAGCCATTTTTTTCTGTTGACTTCAGAAATGAAAGTCATAGCCTTTATCCAAAAGCACCAGTTTATCTGAAATTTAGGAGGCCAGTGGAGTGATTCCAGTTGTGAAAGTTGTGGAAGACTTTAAGTGACATGAAGAATGTGACATGAAGAAGAGAGACAAAGAATTACAAGCAAGACTCTCAAGCCTCTGAAGCAAACAGAGCAAAACATTTATGGTATAAGGAAAAGATCATGCAGCAGAGACATTTTATCTTTTTCTTGCACAAACATATGTAAAACATAAACCTACCAGATGCACAGGAATTGTTTTGATACCAATGAAATTAACAATGTCCTATTTTATGATCAAGTTACCTTATTATAGGAATCTCTGAAATGGCAGAGGCCCTAATTACCTTTAACTATCTGATAATATGCCTGCTAGTGTAACTGTACAATATACAACAAGACAACAAGAGATAGGGTCTTTCTTACCTCCTGTCTCAGCTCACCAATAAAGGGACTCATGGTAGAGAAAGGCAAGAAACCATATGTCCAAGGATGGGTAGCTGCAGAGAGCCAAGAGCTCCAAGGGTAGACAGCAGAAGGATTGAATCAGAAAGGAAAACTGTGGCAAGACCGGGTCAACATTCTCTCTACTTATGTTAGGGGACCAGCTCAGCAGACATCAGTGAAATCTGTCCCTGAGACTTTAAGATTGGGAACCATGTTAATCACTTTTCATTGGTGGCTGTAGCTTCAATACGATTTTGAGCAGAATGCCATAATGTGAAATCAAAGAGTATAAGACAATATATTCTATTTACCTTCTCTTGAGATTCTGGTTGAACTTTCAGATATGTTACTAGAAAACCAGGTTCATAGTGACAGAGAATAAAACCATGGGCAAAGGAGATAGGATGAAAGACATTTTATTTAAAAGACATGACAGCAAAGAAGTAAAGATCCTGCTAGCTGGAAAGGTGTTCCAAGTAGGATACCCATGAGGGCTTTTTAAAAAAAATTTATTTTATTGAGGAACAAACATCAATGAGACAATCTCAAAGCTGATTAATAGGACAGTTTCAATAATTAATACATTGTACATTGTTATCTTCTTAGT
>NDGN011523976.1:2892-16169 GCA_002564285.1 Tympanoctomys barrerae | reverse complement strand
TTGCAGAACCAGGGTTTGAACTCAGGCCCTTGCGCTTGCCAGGGAAGCACTTATTCCACTGAGTCATCTCTCCAGCCCCTTATTTTCTTTCTAAGATTAAATTTTTCACATAACACTCAGATTCTTTTTGTTCTCCTTCTGCCTTGTGATCCTGGGGTTCTCCCTCCTGCAGAAGAGTAACTACTGTAGTGTGTTCACATGTCATTAAGATCATTTAAAAAAATATTTACACACAACCTGTATGTGTCCATAGAAAATATAGTATTCAGAAAATAGACTACGTGAGTCAGGTGTGGTGGTGCATGTGGGAGGCTGAAGCAGGAGGATTGCTGTGAGCTGGAGGCCAGCCTGGGCTAAATAAGCAAGTTCAAGGTCAGCCTATCCTACTACATAGTGAGATCCTATATAAAAAAAAAGGAAAACAAATAGATTGTTAATATAATATGCTTGTTAAACCAGCAATGATTTTGAGTTTTGTATTGCTAGAGTTCTACCATTGCATTAATGGCTATGTACTATTCTACAGCAGAACCTTACATTTTATTGTTTTCCTTTCCTCTACTGGTGCATGTTTAGGTGATCTCTTTTTTTTTTTTTTTTTTTTTTTTTGCAGTTATGAGTAAGTCAACACAAATGTCCCTGGACTTGTCTCCTTAAATAACCATGGGTGCTTCTCTCAGGCAGGCCTGACATACGCAGATGACAGCTGTGTCCTAAGACTTAGCAGAAAGGAAACTTGGGGCAACTGTTGCGCAACAAAGCGTTTCAGGCTTATCTAAAGTCTTTTGTCAATTGTAGATAAATGTGCCCAACTGAAAGACAACCTTGTGGTTTCCCCAACACATCCAGGAAAGGAGGAAGGCTATAAGCCTTTGGCAGGTCCCTCATCCCTTATAGGTGTGTCCTCTTCTTCCACCCAGGTGAATCCCAGTGATGGTGAAAACTACACGACTATGGTAGAGATGACATTTGTGTTCAGCATGATCTGGTCTGTGTGCGCCTCTGTGGATGAGGACGGCCGCAAGAAGATCGACAGTTACCTTCGAGAAATTGAGGGTTCCTTTCCCAATAAGGTCAGGGTCCTCAGAACTAGTTCCTCTGTCCTAATTTTTCTAGAACCCATTGGTATCAGGGATCCTCAGTCTCCACCTGAGTTTCTTCCTGTTGACCCAGCTCTCTTTCTTGTCCCTGGAGGTCTGCGAGCCCTTCTGGCTGGGGAGAGCTGGAGAAAGCCTTTGGTAACCAACTTATACCCTCCTTAGGACACAGTATATGAATATTTTGTGGACCCCAAGATGCGGAGTTGGACATCATTTGAGGAGAAGCTCCCCAAGAGTTGGCGTTATGCTCCAAAGTGAGAGCAGGGTCTGGGAATCACATAAGACTTGGGGCTGTGATTGATGGGGATGGGGTAAGTGGGATGGGGCCCAAAAGCAACAACCAGCTATAAAAGGAGAAGGTGGATCCCAGAGAAGAGATGACTCTTGGGTACAGGATCTAGAGAACTTGGGACGGGGTCTATAAAGACAGTTCCCATCCCCAGGCCCCACAAGAAGCAGAGCTGGTGAGTAGACCATGGTGGCAATGGAGTAAAATAAACACCTGGAGGGAGAATAAAGTGGGAGCTGGGAAGAAGTGGGTCAATGATTCTTGAGACAGTCCCTTCTTCTTTGCTAGCACCCCCTTCTATAAGATCATGGTGCCCACTGTCGACACTGTTCGCTACAAATACCTGGTGAACACCTTGGTGGCCAGCCACAACCCTGTCCTGCTGGTGGGGCCTGTGGGGACTGGAAAGACCTCCATAGCACAGAGTGTTCTGCAGTCCTTGCCCTCCAGCCAGTGGTCGGTGCTCACTGTCAACATGTCTGCACAGGTGTGTTCAGGGCCCAGTTCCCCCACTCTCCCACTGGGATCCAAGTGTCTGGTTAATGCTCATCTGCGACCCCATATTTCTCTTGATGACCCAAGCAGCCATTTTGTACATTTTCTACCAGACCACATCCAACAACGTACAGAGCATCATAGAGAGCAGGGTGGAGAAGCGAACCAAGGGTGTCTACGTGCCGCTTGGGGGCAAAAGCATGATCACTTTTATGGATGAACTAAATATGCCCGCTAAGGACATGTTTGGATCTCAGCCACCCCTGGAGCTGATCCGCCTCTGGATTGACTACGGCTTCTGGTATGATCGTATGAAGCAGACCATCAAGTACATTCGAGTAAGCATGCTGGGGGTTTATTCCTAGGCCTTTGTCCCTTCCTAGTGTGGCTTAGTGTCCACTCCAATGAGACCCTAGGCTCTAGCCCTACAATTCCTTCCTGCTGGAGAGGCCAGACATCTGGCTCCTAAGTTATTGGCCCCTGTTGTTAACTCTCCTCAGGACCCTGCTGTACAATTAGTGACCAAAAGCTCCAGTTCTCCCACTACCACTCCATGCTCATGTGCTACCCTGCTCCTTCCCTGGAACCGACTTAGGAGCGCAGGTCCTAACTCCACACGTCCAGGCCCTTTCTGCCTCTTGTACTGGCAGCAACCACCTCTGTGCTCTTGGTTCTGTGCTCCCCACCCACAACCAAGGAATCTCCCTTCAGCCAGGCCTTTCTCCCATGGGATCTGAGTATCATTTCTGATTTTCTTTAGTGAATGGGCAGTGGTCATTCTGGCCTGGTTTCTGGGTGCCCATCTCTCTGGCATTCAGAGTAAAAAAGGGCCTGATCATCAATTTGTATAAACCTAGGAGAGTTCATGCGTGTACATGTGCACTGGATAACACAATTTAAAAAGAAAAAAGAGGGGCTGGGGAGAGGCTCAGTGGAATAAGTGCTTCCCTGGCAAGTGCAAGGGCCTGAGTTCAATCCCTGGTTTGGCCAAAAAAATAAATAAATAAAAAGAAAAAAGAGAAGGTGGTTTGAAAGACATAATAGTGAAGCTGTTGTTTAACTTTCCTGCATTTTGTAACTTGGGTAGAGCAACTAAAACAATGGAATTCTTGCTCTTAGGAAGTACATATTGAAGTATACAGGGGTAAAGGACAGCATATTAGCAACTTATTTTCAGTGGTTCAGACAACAGTAATTGGAAGGAAAGAATCGTAAAGCAAACAGCAAAAGAAGCTGAGTGAGGAGTATATGAGAACTCTTGCAATATTTTCTGTTACATGAAATTATTTCAAAATAAAATTTGGCAAAAACATAATAAAAAACCAATGAAATAAAGGCAAATATATTAATTTGATAATTCTAAAAACCTTCCTAGTCATTTCCTTCTCTTCACCTTCTCTCCTGCATCACTCCATGTTTCCTTTCTCTTCTCATCCTGTCACTGTCTGTCTTCCTGTTTGTCCTTCCACTTACCACCTTCTTCCCTGCTTCTTTTGCACCCTGTTACTTTTTGTTGTTTAAATTTTAAGAAAATTTTCATTGACACATAATAATTGTTCATATATATAGCACACAGTGTGACATTTCATGGCACCTACATGATGTTTACTGATCATCAGGTCAGGGTAATTGGCGTATTCTTCACCTCAAACATTTATTGTTTGTGATTTGTGTTGGGAACATTCAACAGCCTCTCTCCCAGTGATTTTAAAGCATCTTCCCTATCCTGCACCTCCCGTCATCCCACCTCCCCCATGACTCCCTGCTGTCCATCCTGTCTTCTCTCCAGGACATGTTCCTGATGGCTGCCATGGGCCCTGCTGGGGGTGGACGGACTGTCATCTCTCCGAGGCTACAGAGTCGCTTCAACCTCATCAACATGACCTTTCCCACAGTGAGGCTGCAGTGGGGACTGTTAGGAGGGGGCTGAGCCAGGCAAAACCATCCCTACCCTGGAGAATGAGGGGGCAGATTGTGGAGGGGGCAAGGGACCTTGAGCAGAGTCGCCTGCGGGGAGCTGTGACACATGCTATAGAAGCTCTTGCTGGCCTCCTGAAGCAGGAGGGCAAAGGATAGGGGTCAAGCCTTGCTAGAATGTGGGCAGGGGATGAGGTGGGGTCCAAGTAGACTCAGGATCATAGGTCCTGTGGAGCCAAGAGCCAGAGCAGTGCCAGAACTAGGGTGAGGTAAGAGATGCACTCACCAAGGTACAGAACTTGAGGGAGCATCCAAAAATGTGATTCTTTGAAAACGTTAAAATTAAGCAGGACAGGAGTGTGTGCTTGTAAGCCTAGCACTTTGGAGGATGAGGAAAGAAGATTATAGTTTAAGGCTAGCCAGGGCAACTTAGTAAGACTGTGTCTCAAAAAAAAATTTTAGGGCCAGCGAGATAGCTCAGTGGCCTAAAGTACTGCCAAAAAAAAAAAAAATTAAAATTAAAATTAAAAAAATTAAAGAACTGGGGGCATGTATCAAGCATTTTTCAGCATTTGTGAGCCCCTGCATTCAATCCCCAGTACCACACATAAGCACACAAAAATTTCTTTTCTCTTTTTTCTCCCTCCCACTCTGCCTCCTACTCCCTCCCTCTCCTCCCTTTCTTTCTCCTCTGCCCCTTCCATGCCCCCTTAAATTCTGCTGCTGAAGCAAGCTCTGCATTTGCCTCATCCTGAGTCTCATCCTGGCTGCGGGGCCAGGAGCCTTGGAAAGTGAGTCTGAGGTCTCTTTCTAGGAGTCCCAGATTATTCGCATATTTGGTGCAATGATCAACCAGAAGCTTCAGGACTTTGAAGAAGAGGTGAAGCCAATTGGGAACGTGGTGACAGAGGCCACGCTGGATGTGTATAACACGGTAGTACAGCGCTTCCTGCCCACACCTGCCAAGATCCACTACCTCTTCAACCTTCGTGACATCTCCAAGGTGAACACCGTGTGACCTTGCCCTTTGGCCTGGCCCAACCTCCTTGGAGACGCTCATTTCTTTTCAAAATAAGCCTTAACCATAGCAAACTAAAGGTCCGGGGAGATGGCTCAGTAGACTAAGCGCTTCCCTGGCAAGCGTAAGAGTCTGAGTTCAATCCCCGGTTCCGCAAAACAACAACAACAACAACAACAACAACAACAACAACAACAACAAAACCCAAAAAACCAAAAAACAAACATAGCAAACTAAAGCATAGCCATAGCAGACAGCACACCCTATCCTAAGCTGCCACTTTCTCTGCCCTTACCTCCAAAACCTCAGGGTGTGTGTGGGGGGGTCTCTTTCCTCTCTCCACCGCAGTTCCTCATTTCTCTTCCTCAGGTGTTCCAGGGCATGCTCAGAGCCAACAAGGACTTCCATGACACCAAGGCCAGCATCACACGGCTCTGGATTCACGAGTGCTTTAGGTGACAATTGCATATGTGCCCAGGACAGTGTCAGCCCGCCTCAGCCTTGCTTCCAATCTCTGCCTTCCCTAGGGCTGCTCTGCTCTTCAGTCCAGCTCTCACCCCGCTGCCTCCCTACAGAGTCTTCTCTGACCGACTGGTGGATGCGACAGACATGGAAGCCTTTGTGGGCATCATAAGTGATAAACTTGGCTCATTCTTTGACCTCACATTTCATAACCTCTGTCCAAACAGACGTCCTCCTATCTTTGGTGAGCCTATGACCCTGAGGAGGATGAGGATAGAAGGAGGGTCAGGGCCTGGAGCCCTGTTGCCAAGGGCCCTGAAGGAAGCTCTGGGCAGGACCAGGTATTGGAGACTTGATGCCTTTCTGCCCTGGCCCAGGGGACTTCCTGAAGGAGCCCAAGGTTTATGAAGACCTGACAGATCTGACGTTACTGAAGACAGCCATAGAGACGGCTCTAAATGAGTACAACCTGTCTCCCTCTGTGGTGCCGATGAAGCTGGTGCTCTTTCGAGAGGCCATTGAACACAGTGAGCATTGGCTATGCCCTGCCCCTCCCCCTCAACCCCTTTTGCAGCATTTCTAAGGGAAAAGGCTTTTCTTCCCAGCTCTCTCCCAAGTCAAATCTGGAAGTTGCCTTTCTTCTGCCCCCAGGTCCCTTTGTAGTAATGGCAATGGCTATTTAATAGGCCAGGTGAAGTTAAAAGTTCAATTGCTGTCAGGGACTCAGACACCAACCTCTTTCCAAACCTCTTGGCTCTCTTACTGTTACATCCAGGGGTCTCCATCCCTAGCTGAGGGCCTAGAGGTCTTTTAAGTTTGCTTAGCCAATTTATTATCCTCACCTGGCTTCCAGTCACACGGATTGTTCGGGTGATCGGACAGCCTCGGGGCAACATGCTCTTGGTGGGCATCGGGGGCAGTGGGCGCCAGAGCCTGGCCCGCCTGGCCTCATCCATCTGCGAGTACGACACCTTCCAGGTTGAGGTCACCAAACACTACCGAAAGCAGGAGTTTCGAGATGGTATGGTGGGGGCTCAGAGTGGATGAAGAATGAAATGGCTGAGTTGCTTGGATGACAAGAGGGAAGGGAGGGAAGGCAGATTGTGAGACGTGCTGGCTGTGTGTCTGGGAATGAGATGGTGCTGTCTGTGCTATGGGCTGAGTTGGGGAGGGGCTCCTGAATCTCCAAAGCATTATGAAGGGCAGGACAGGGAATCAAAAGTGGGTCTGTTCTCTCCCCTCTTCTCCATCCCTTATGTGGCCAGATATCAAGCGTCTCTATCGCCAGGCTGGGGTAGAGCTGAAGACCACGTCCTTCCTTTTTGTGGACACCCAGATTGCTGACGAATCCTTCCTAGAGGATATTAACAACATCCTCAGCTCAGGCGAGGTCCCTAATCTCTATAAGGCTGACGAATTTGAAGAGGTACACCTCCTGCACCTGCTTGTGAGCCAGTTGGTCTTTGGGGTTTCCTAAATCACTCCCCACAAAGCACTAAAGATCCCAGAATCTGCTTCTGTAGCACTCCACCATCCATCTCACCCAGGCTGTAAGACTGAAGGGCCATTTCTCTTGAGCCATCCGGGGACCCTACTGGGCAGGGCTGCCTTTAACTCTACCCTTGTGTGGCTTTTGTCCAGATCCAGACACTCATCATAGAGCAGGCCCGGGCTGAGCAGGTGCCTGAATCCTCAGACAGCCTCTTCGCCTATCTGATAGAGCGTGTGCGGAACAACCTGCATATCGTGCTCTGCCTTAGTCCCGTGGGGGACCCCTTCAGGTGACTCATAGCTTCTTCCTAGGGGGCCTTAGCACCCCTCATTTGATCTCCCCCAATTGTGCAACTTCCATGCCTTCTGGAAGTTAGTGTCCTGAACAGGCCTTCACACCTGGCTCACCCCATCTTCTTCCCACCAACTACACCTTCCTTCAGATGGCCAAAATGGTAGTCATCTGTATCTGTTGGTATGACTTTTTTTTTTTTTTTTGGTTGATGATGTTTTTGTTTTGTTGTTTTAAATCTTTATCATGGTGCAAATACAATCCCCCCACACATAAACACACACAACTGAAAATACCAGTACATGCTTAAAATCCTAGCTCCCAGGGAGGCTGAAGCAGGGAGATCACAGGTAGTTCAGGGCTAGTCTGGACAACTGAGCAAGACTCTGTTTCAAAAGAAAATAATTAAAAAGGGACTGCCCCCCCCTTTTTAACTCAGTGTGAAGACCCAGATTCAGTCCCAATACCCAAAACAAAATAAAACAAAACCCCACACAGAGAGCATGCACTTCTCACCTGTACCATTTTTGGCGTACTGTTAGGTAGTGTTGAGTATATCTACATTGTTGTACGAGAGATTCTAGAGCTTTTTTATTTCCTCAAACTGAAATTTGGTACCCACTAGTAACTGCTCATCTTTGCCTCCCTGGCCTCTGGAAACCGCCATTGTACTTCTGTCTCTAACTTTGACTTTTGAAAACCCTATGTAAGTAGAATTGTACAGTAGTTATCTTTTTATAACTGAATTATTACTTCATTTATCATAATGTCCTTGAGGCTCATCCACATTGTAGCATGTGACATGATTTCTTTCCTTTTTTAAAGGCTGAATAATATTCCATAGTACATAAGACCACATTTTCTTTACTCATTCTTAGCATGACTAGATTTTTAAGGGCATCAAAAACTAGGAGGAGGAAGAGATCACATGTGTGTAGAGAAACAGCTAAACCAAGCATTTTTTAAAAAATACTATGGGGTATGGAGTATTTGTCAAGTATCAGGTGCTACGCTAAGCATTTTACAAGTGTTATCTCATGGAATCCCCCAGCCACCTGTGTATGAACAGCCAGGCCCCTTCTAGAGAGGAGGAAACTGATGTTTGCAGAGGTTCCATAGTTGTCTAAGAGCCACAGCTAGAAAGTGTAGATCTGAAATGTGCTCGCAAATGCTACTCTGAGCTAGCTCTGCGGGGGCCAAATCTGGATGAGGAGATACAGGGAGCAAGAGAAAGGGACATTTAGGTTCCCACAAAGCAGGGAGATAGATATATGTGGTGAAGCCGGGGCCTGGAGGCCTCACTGTGAATGGGTTCACTGCCTCTCAGAATTCCTCCCCAGGAACTGGATCCGTCAGTACCCAGCCTTGGTGAACTGCACAACCATCAACTGGTTCTCAGAGTGGCCCCGTGAGGCCCTGCTAGAAGTGGCTGAGAAATACCTCGTGGGCGTGGACTTGGGGACTCAGGAGAATGTGAGCCCCTCCCCCCATCACAGCCCTGATATCCCTCCCACTTTTTCCTCCATCTTCTTTGTCTTCCATTCTGTATTATTGGCCTCAGATCCACAAGAAAGTGGCCCAGATCTTTGTCACTATGCACTGGTCAGTGGCTCAGTATTCCCAGAAGATGCTGTTGGAGCTTCGAAGATACAACTATGTCACACCCACCAACTACCTGGAACTCGTGTCTGGATATAAGAAGTATGAAAAAGAGCAGGGGTGTGGAGGGCCAGGGAGCTTGGTGTCTTTTTTTTTTAATGTATTTGGTACAGGGTCTCACTACACAGCTTAGACTCTTAGTGATCCTCCTGTTTTCAGACTCCCCAGTGCTTAGATTATAGTCATGCAGGCGCTTAGTCTACTGAGCTATCTCGCTGACCCTGAGCTTGGTGTCTTTTGGGAGCACTTGGTAAAATAATGCCATGGAAAATATCCAGGAGCTAAAGGAGGGGCCAGGCTCAGGGCTTTGGGTGCTGAGATGGGATGGCAGAGATGCAGAGGCTCTTAGTAGTGTTCTGGAAGTTGACAAGTGAGGGCTGGAGCTTCTGGTAGGAGGAGCCACCCCTGGACCCCCAGTCATATTCCCTGGGTTCCCACTCCTGTCCACACCCTCTCTATCCCCACTGTCTGGACCATATTTCTTTGTCTTTTTAAGGATAATAGTACAATTGGGATATTGTTATATTATACCCATCCTTTTCCTGTCTTCCTGTACTATCATCTAAACTTGTCATCTTATGTAATAGAAAAAAGTGTTTTCCCTTCTCTCACACACAACACACTTCTTGACACAGACTGGGGGTGTGGTGGATCCCTTCGAACCAGCAGTTCTCAGCAGACATTTCCTGGGAGTCTTATAATTTACCACAATCCTGATGCTATCTTCCAGGAGACACAATCAGAGCCCAAGACTAAGGACTCAAACCACATGATACCCCCTGTTCAGATGCCAGTTTCAAGGTTGTTTTTCTGTGCCTCTGACCAGCCGCTTATAATTGTGGGTTCCCATGACCTCCTCCTGGGCTTAGTTAATTTGCTAGAGTAGCTCATAGAACTCATGGAAACATTGCTTATGGTTGCCAATTTATTACAAAGGATGCAGGTGAGCAAGGGTCCTAAGCACAGGAGCTTCTGTACCTGTGCAGTTGGCACTTACGAATGGATACTCACCTACCTGAAAGCTCTCTGCCCTTTTGGGTTTTTTAAGAGACTTCACTAAGTAGGCAGGGTTAGCTCAGTAGCTAACCATTAGTGACCAGCTCAGGGTGAAGGTTTCAGTCTTCTAATCGCAGGCTGGCTTTGCCTATCCAGGAGCTCCCAGCCACAAGTCACCTCAGTAGCAGACAGACACAATGGTACCTCAGTCCACAAACTTAGTTTCCCGATTCTGGAAAGGATGGCCATGTTTGTGTTCATGGGTGGAAAATGGTCACAGTCGTATCCAGCACCTGTTGCAGAGTTCAAAAACAACAATGTAATTTTGTCAAACACTTCTGTTTGTGAACCAAATTGTTTGCAAACAAAAGTATTTGTGAACCAACGCACCACTGTGTGTTTTGTCACTTTGGAGATTCCACAGGTTTTGGGAGCTGAGTACCACAAGAACTAGGTATAGAGTTACTATAAATTATATCATAATTCCCATGATATGTTTATAAACTATATGGTAGCATAAGCCTGTAATCCCATCCCTCTGGGAGGCTGAAGCAGGAAGATAACAAGTTTGAGCCCAGCCTGGGCAACTCTTTCACTCATGGATGGTTGTAACCATTTTCTACCCACTCAAAATAAAAAAATTAAAAGGGTTGGTAACTTAGCTCATGTAAAGGCCCTAGGTTCACTTATCAGTACTATCAAACAAAAAATGAACCAAAAAAAAAAAAATGACCAGAAAGGAAGACAAGGACTGAGGAGGTCCACAGGGAAGGAAGATTATGTAGGACACCCCTTTCCAGGGAGCCCAGCTCCTCTGTGACCTTATCTACTCTCTGCCCTAGGCTTTTGGGAGAAAAACGGCAAGAACTACTGGATCAAGCCAATAAGCTGCGGACAGGACTATTTAAGATTGATGAAACTAGAGAAAAGGTAGAAGTGATGTCCTTGGAGCTGGAGGATGCCAAAAAAAAGGTGGCTGAGTTTCAAAAACAGTGTGAGGAGTACCTGGTCATCATCGTGCAGCAGAAGCGGGAAGCAGATGAACAGCAGAAGGTCACCAGCCTTGCCCCTTACACCCCACTCCTTCCAGTCCCTCCCTCACTCCACTCCCAAAGAGGTTTCCTGGTCCCCACCAGTTTCTTTATCAAAGGTGCTTTTTCCACTCCTTGAATTTTCTTTTGCTTCTTGTTTGTCCTTCCCACTACCTGTCATTCCACATTTGTGCAAGGCCTTTTTCTCTTTTCATCCCTAGGCAGTAACAGCTAACAGTGAAAAGATTGCCATTGAGGAAGTCAAGTGTCAGGCGCTGGCTGACAATGCCCAGAAGGATCTAGAGGAGGCATTGCCAGCTCTGGAAGAGGCCATGCGGGTACCAGGGGCGGGTGCCAGGATGGGTATGAAGAGTGGGAACAAGGCTGGCCTTCTTTTTCCTCAAAGTCCTGAGGGAAGTGGGAAGATGAGGAGGTATATGACCTTCAGACCCCTTGAGCTAACCCCTTTTCCCAGGCCCTCGAGTCACTGAACAAGAAGGATATAGGCGAGATCAAGTCCTATGGACGGCCCCCTGCCCAGGTGGAGATTGTGATGCAGGCAGTCATGATTCTCCGGGGCAATGAGCCCACGTGGGCAGAGGCCAAGCGGCAGCTAGGTAAGCCAGAGAACCACGTGGGTGACTTTTGGCTCACACAGTGTCTATGGATCAACTGCTGCATGTCAGACATTCAGGGAGACAGGAATGAATGACCCTCAGAGCATGGAGTGGAGGGGAAAGAAGAGATGAAAGCCTTAGTTAGACTTCTTCAGTTGTAACAGAAATGGTTCATCTTTCTATAAGAAAAAAGATAATTGTCATAAAGATATAGGACTGTGTAAGGGTAGGAATGCCTTCAGGTCCCCCCAAAAGATGAGAATCCAAAAATGGGAAACAGGACTGTTTTCAGCATGTGGTGTTCTCTACATCGGGCTCCCCTGGGAACACATAGCCTGCTAGCTGTAGTTTGGCAGCCCTTCCCTGGAGGAAGTGTGGAGCATATGCAAAGGATGGTGAGTCGTTTGGCTTGGCTGAGCAATAAAGGTAAGCGATAGAAAATGGGCTGGGAGATTGGGGGTGAGAATTTACTAGAAAGGGAAAGAAGGTCTGCGGATGGAAGTAAAGATGAGGCTTGATGTCTTGACCTTGGGTGCCAAACCCAGGAAATACGTGGCAGAAAGTAAGCTTTGGCAGTGGACCTGGACAGGGGGTGTGGGATTAGTCCTCTACCTGAGGCCTGCCTTGTCATTCTACAGGGGAACAGAACTTCATCAAGTCACTGATCCACTTTGATAAAGATAACATCTCAGATAAGGTGCTGAAGAAGATTGGGGCCTACTGTGCCCAGCCTGACTTCCAGCCTGATATTATAGGCCGTGTCTCCCTGGCTGCCAAGTCCCTCTGCATGTGGGTGCGGGCCATGGAGGTAAGGGTGCTGCAACTAGATGGGACTGTGAGGTAGATGAGAGAGCTGGGGGAGCAGGGCCGGGGGCAGAGAAGCACCCCACGGATGGGCGCCCAGGTGGTTGATGGGGCCTGACCGTCTATCTCCCTGCAGCTCTATGGGCGTCTGTATCGTGTGGTGGAGCCCAAGCGCATCCGAATGAATGCTGCCCTGGCCCAGCTTCAGGAGAAACAGGCAGCCCTGGCTGAGGCCCAGGAAAAGCTGCGGGAGGTGAGCCTTACTCCTCACTTTTTCACAGTGGCCTCTCTGTTTTTTCGTGTGCTTGGACTCTTCCTCTAATGTCATTTCCTTCTCTGCCACCCTCTGTTATCTCAGTCCTGTCCCCTCTCACTTGGCCCTGTTCACATTGGGCTGCCCCAACTCAGCAGCCAACCCAAAGGCAAAGGTTTGAAAAGCTTCAGAGGTTCAGAGGGCACTGTCACCCAGGAGCCCTTGCAGAGATGGACTCAGAGTTGCTGATCCATCTCGGTCTTTGGAGGTGGACCTGGGGACACTGCCGGATGGAATCTGTGTGGCAGATCGGTCTTTGCATAGGTTGAGAGGGCTGGCATCACTGCTGTGGGCCAGAGAGCGTGAGGCAGTCTGTGTGGGTGCTTGGGTGGGAATGGGCTGTCTGGAGGCTGGGGGGTAATTATCATGACAGGCTAGATGCCTGAGAAGGTGACTTCTGACAGGATGTATATACAAGTGACTCCCAGACCACACAGAATGGCCAGGCGCTGTTACCAAAGAATTCAACCTTCCAGTTTATCACTGAATAGGTGATACAGCTAAGGCAGTGATGGTGAACCTTTTAGAGCTTTTCAATGATACAAACAGCCTGCTGCCCTAAGGTAATGCAGTCATATGGTTTGCAATTCAGAAAGTATAAAGGAGCACCCATTAAAGTCGTCCCCCTCTCTGCTGCTCTTCAGCACTCAGTGTCCCTCCATGAACACAAATAACTTTTACAAGTTTTCCTTAGCCATCCAAAGGTGGTCCGTACTTATATAAGTAAATATGCGGGGCCAGGGAGATGGCTCAGTGGAATAAGTGCTTCCCTGGCAAGCGCAAGGGCCTGAGT
>NDGN011523974.1:18881-29873 GCA_002564285.1 Tympanoctomys barrerae | reverse complement strand
AGAGAGACAGAGAGACAGAGAGACAGAGAGACAGAGAGACAGAGAGACAGAGAGACAGAGACTTGCTGCACCTTATGCCCCTGTTTCACCTGTTTCTGCATTAGCTATTTCAGAAAATTCAGTTAGAAGCTGAGATCTGGCTTCCCCTTTATAATTCTGGGTGATGGGTGCATGGAAATGATCTGTTCATAAATACTTCTGTGCTCCTGAGCACTAAGCAGCTGGGATGCCTGAAGACTCAAGCACCTTTTGGGTTCACAGGCTTGGACACTTCTTTCTGTCCTAAGAATCTGGACTGTGAGACTTGGCTGATACCAACCAAAGAAAACACTATGGAAAAACACTGAGGACCTACAATGTATATTCCACCATAAAACTTAGAGTACCTTGGCATAGTCACCTCGTTGTCACTGAGATACATTATCCAGCACACCACAATATAAAGGAACAGAAGTGTCTTTTGACTCATATTCCATAGTCACCTGGCTCCAGGGCTAAAGCAGTACGGTAGAGGACCTGCAAGGGAGGAGACCCACTCTCCTCATGGCCACCACGAAGCACAGGGCAGCAGAGATGATGGGGAGGGTGAACTCACTCAGGTCACAGCCCCAGTGGCCCTCCTCTTCTGACCAGAGTTCACTTAGAGAGAGCAGGTTGGCAATAAATTTGTATAATCCAACCACATTCTAAAACCCCAACCTATGAGCACATGGGGCTTTGGGGAACATCTAGGTATGAACCGTAACATACCTTGTCATCCAGTTGTTTCTTAACCCTCTTAGTAACCCAAGTTGGCCAAGAAATGCTGATAAACTGTGACTCCAAGCACGGGCTGAGACATCCTGGCCTGCAATTAGTACTACCCAACTCTATTTATCAGACACTAAGGTCTGGGTAAACACTCTGAGCCAATGAACTTCAAAAGTAAGTCAACCATAGTAATTTTTTGGTTTTTTGTTTTTAAATTCTTAAAATTTTCACCGACCTGGTTAAATGCTACAATCCATACAAAGCTGTATGTATTTACTTAAAATTTACTAAAACAACACAGAAGGTAACTGTGTTTCTGTACTTAACTCAGAAAAGTAAACATAACATTAAGTAGAAAAGAAGAGATAAAACATACTTAGTTTGGTCATTTTATTGTTTATGTTCAGGATCAGTGAGACTAGAAATGTAATTCTGTGAATAACTAAAAATCATTGCCTATATAGGATAAAGAGATATATTCACTGTCTCGTCTCATTCAACAGACTTTTACTAAATATATCGTGTATGCAAACTCAGATCTAGGTTTCTGGGACTTAGCAAAGAACAAAAGAGACAAGCTTTTGAACTACTGAATGCTGCAATGTAGTAAAGTAACACAGGTAGCATACTGTTCCTTTAAAACAAATAGTATGTAATATTAACATGGGCAGAGATGCTCAGAACGATCCCAGATGATGTTTGTTATGGACTCCTTTTCAGGTAATGCATGCATGAGATTTTATTTACTTACTTCTGATATGCTGTTAACCCCTTCATCCATGTGGGATTGATTTAGGGGCTTTCCTACTCAAATATACAACTCCATGAATGTTCAAATTTCTTTTGTAAAATGTGATGTGTTTTCATTAACCAATGTACAATCTTGCAGGTACACTATATATTAAATCATCTCTACATTACTTATAATGCCTGAGTGTAAATGATGCATTATTACTTGTTATAGTGTACTGTAGGTAATGACTAAAAACAAAATTTTTCACAAAATTGTGTGTGTTGGATACAGACACAATTTCAAATCTTACCTGCAGCTCACTGAATCCACGGATAAAGAATTTGCTGACATACATGGTTTAAATATAATTATATACTTTAAAAATCTAACTTTGTGCTCAGAGGTGGTGGTAAACATTGACTAAAGCCTTTTTCCTGGCTTCTTCCAATGGTTAAAACTTACAAAGATGAACGATAATATCAAAATTATACATTTGCTGTTTATATAGTATACGTACATGTCATTTTATCATGTTTATGGGATAATAGCTCCATGAATTTACTAATGATTTATTCATCAAAAAAATCTCCCCTTGATACCATTTTATATTCATACATATCTCCACTCCGTCACATTCCTAAATCTTGGAAACTGCCAATCAATTTCATCATTTTAAGAATATCGTATAAATAGAAGCAAACAGTTTTGGAATTGTTGAAATTATCATTTACACTCAGCTTAATAAAGCCAGCCCTTCAGATTTATTTAAGTTGTCTACCCATAGTTCCCTCCATTTTAATTGCTGAGTATTATTTAATGACCCGGCCGTACCACAGAGCTCACTCGCTGAGCCTCACTTTAACTGTTTCCGGCTGTTAGGTTTTACAAATGAAGCTTCTGTGAACAGTCATGTACAGACGTGGACGCATACATAAGTGGGTATTTTGGGGAGGCGTCAGTGGGAAGGATATATTAATGCAGTCTTATGATAGTTCAATGTTTCTTTTTATAGGAATATTCAAATTTGCTGTCTACAGTGGTGCCAGTATTTTATTTCTCTCTTTGCAAAGTGTGAGAGAATGGATCTCTTTAAATCCTTAAAACATCTGGTACTGCCATAATATTTTTTTTTTCATTTGAGTTCTTCTCATAAACTTGTTTTACCACACTGTGGCCTTAATTTGCATTTCCCTGATGTTTGAACTTTGTGAATATTTCACATTTAATGTCCTTGATTGCCAGAATTATACTCTAACTAATGAAATGGATCTGTATGATTTCCACCATTTTTTTTTCTCTGTGTTTAGGACAGCGTCTACAGGGTTTACAGGGGCTCACTATGTAGATTGGACTTGCAGTGATTCTCCTGTTTTCAGCCTCCCAAGCGCTGGGATTACAGGCATGCACCACCACGTCCAGTCTCCATCACAGTCTCAGTACCGCCGGGGGTGAGGCCGACAAGGCACTCTGGAGATTGAACCCTGGCCCCTGCATTCTGCCTAGACAGGTGCTTTTAGTCCGCTGAGCTATCAGGCGGGCCCCACTTTTGACTGTTCTTTACATATTGGACATATACGTCCTTTGCCACAGAAGGTGCAGTACAAAGAAATTCTTTGTTTTTTTTTTTTTAAAGGTAGGGGGGGCTTTATTAACTCTGAAGACTTGGAGATTCCCCAGCTCCTTGCCCTTGATCCTCTCAAATAAATTATTTCTGTCTATGAAATAATAAATATGAGAATGGAATAACTTCAGTGATAATTTCAAAGAACAAAATTTCTTAATTTTGGTGATTTGCATTTCATAATTTATTTTTTATGGATTCAGTGCTTCAAATCACTTCCTAGCCTTATGTCTTGAAAAGATTTATTTTGTCTTCTAGATGTTTATTATAATTTTATTATTGAAATTTAATTCTGTGGTCACCTAAGAGTTATAGTTTTGTATAACTTGTGAGGTGAATGTCAAAAATATGTTAAATTTCTTTTGCCCATGAATATCCAGTAATATCAACATCATACGATAAAAAGAATATTCTTTATTGAATTAAAATTTAAAACATAGTCAAAAACCCCATTTTGGAGTACTTTTGATTTCTTTACTGAGTTCCAGCTATCTACTACTCCATGACTACTGTAAACTATTGATTGCTATATTTATTATCTTGAACTTTGAGAGTTTAATCTCTTCCACCTTATTTTTCTCTTACAAATCTGCTGTACCTATGCTAGTTTCTTTGCATTTCAATTTAGAATGATCTTGTCTTTATGCATAAAAAGACTAATGCTTGAGCTATTTAGTCTTCCCACTCAAAAACATGTTATGCACCTTCATTTACACTATGATTTCTAGCATCAGAATTGTCTACGTTTAGTTTTTGTCATGCATGCCTTATAAGCATACATTTTGTTAGCTTTACATATAAACATTCTAATTTGAATCTAAGCTTTGTGTGTCCAATGATAGTTTGCAAAAATAAAATTAAACTGTATTTTGCTCTTGAATCATTTGACCTTGCTGTATTCAATTATTAGATATCGGTTTTCCTGAATAAAATGCCCTGTGGTTTTTTTTTTTATATATATAATCATGATGTCAAAAAAAATCACACCCATTGTGTTAATTTATTTCTGATTTGCAAATATTTTATTTCATTTTCTTGATGTACTTCTCTTAAGAGAACTTCCAGTTATAAATGACACAAAAATTCTGAGGGCCGGGGATTAGATCCATGGTACATTGTCTGCCTGACAAGCTTGCAGTCATGAGTTTGATTCCCAGGACCAAAGAAAGAAAAGTTCTGAGATAGAATGTTCCTTTTTTCCTGATTTGAGAAGGGAGTCATTCAGCTTTTACCAGTGAGAAATGCTTAAAGGTAAGTTCTCATTTTTTTCTTTCTCCTTCTCTTTAATTTTTAAAATAAGTTAAAATTTAAAGTTCTTTCTACTCTGCTTTCTGTTAGGGTTGAGGTTTGCCTTATTTGTGTGTCTCTTTATTGTTAAAATGGCAAATGATTACTTAATCTAGTCAAACGCTTTTTCTTCGTGTACTGAACTGGTAACTTCTCACCCGTCCAAATATTTAAAGGCTAGATGAACAAAAATCACATGTTTTTCATTAATTTTTATAAGATAACAAGAAATATACAGATGGCATTTACATCAGTTTTATTCAATCAAATCAACTGGTTGGAGTGACACTTGCTCAAGCATAAACAAATGAGCTACCTGAGTGACTTCTTTAATGTGATATTCAAATAGTGAACCATTTTACAATTCTGGAATTCTGCTAGTAATCTTCATCAGATTACATTGTTTTCTTTTTTAAAGAATATAGAATTGTGACAGGAAAAAAATAGCATTAGGAATGATACAAGATTCTATTACACAAAGAAATAGGAATTCAAAAACGGTTTCTGTATTACACGATGCTATCTTCACATCAGTTGTTCAGATTACCAGATACACATGTTCACGATTCGAATCCTGTAATATATCATTGAATTCTACTTGGTACAATTTTGGTAAGAAAGTTTAAACTAATAGTTATTGACCATAGCTGTTTGTTTTTCTTAGGTCCCACTG
The DNA here is from genome assembly GCA_002564285.1 of Tympanoctomys barrerae. NCBI lineage: Eukaryota > Metazoa > Chordata > Mammalia > Rodentia > Octodontidae > Tympanoctomys > Tympanoctomys barrerae. The sequence goes on along the minus strand of NDGN011523974.1, from coordinate 24,809 downwards.
TAGGGCCAGGGAGGTAGCTCAGTGGTCTCAGCGCCTGCCTGGCAAGCTTAAGGACCCAAGTTTGAGCCCCAGCACTGCCCTCACTGAGCCGGCCACCAAGTCCAGGCATGGAGGTACATACCTGCAATCCCAGAGCTGGAGAGTCTGAGACAGGAGGACTGCTAAGAGTCAGAGCTGCATAGAGAGATCCTGTAACATTTTTTTTTTTAAAGATCCATGGTAGTTTATATCTTTCCACACTGTTTTATTTATTTATTTTTTTGTACTGGGATTGAACTCAGGATTCCCTATTTATTATCTTTGAGTTATTGTAAGGCTGAAACTAGCTGCTTTAAATAAAGTGGGAATAGCTGCCCCTTTTATTGACAAACATAGTCTTAAATTGCTTTTTTCTTTGTATTTCAGGAGAGGGTGTACAGGGTGTACAGAGTCTCACTGCATGGGTCAGACTCAGTGATCCTCCTGTTCACAGCCTTCCAACTGCTGGGATTACAGGCGGGTGCCACCACACCCAGTCTCAGAAGGATTTCTTTTTAGTGGCGCAGGCTGCCTGAAGAGCAGGTCTGGTAAGGCAAGTGGACTTGGGGATCAAGCTGCGGTATCCTGTTCCTCACTGCATTTGCCTGAGCTTGTGCTTAAACAACTGAGCCAACAGGCAGGTCCCTATTACTTGCTTGTAAACTCTTAAGCTGAATTTTCTGGTAAACCACCAAGGCCTGGAGGTGACTTCTCTAGGGTGTGTTAAGCTTGAATTCCATAATTCCATATATACACTAATTACAGAGATGGTTAGTTTCAGCTTCCTAAATTGTAGCAATTTACCTTTTTCAAGTTTCACCTGAATAATACAATCTGTCTTTGGACTCGTTCGGATTACAAATTGACACAATTAATGCCTTCGTAGTCTGCAGTCAAATCCCTGCTACATTCTTTTTTTATTTTTGTATTTTAGCGAAGGGTCTACAGGGTGTTCAGGATCTCACTAGTAGATCAGAATCCTAGTGATCCACCTGTTTATGGCCTCCCAAGAGCTGTAATTACAGGGGTGCGCCACCACGCCCAGTCTCAATTGCTGTCTCAGCATGTCCCAGGGGCAGGGGCCCAGCGGGGAAGGCCTGGGAATCGAACCACAGGCCCCTGCACCTGCTTGAGGTGCTTTAATCCACTGAGCTATTTGGCTGGCCTCTGCTACATTCTTGGTATTAGTAACTTATACCACGTCTTTTTTCTACAATTCCTCCTCAAAGAATATCAACACAATCTTATAAATAGCAAGTATTTTGTAAAATTTACTTTTTCTACTCTTTTTAGAATTTTCTGAAACATTAGTTCATGCTCTTAGCTTATTATTTTGTTCTCTTTGCTTTGTAATTTTCCTGCCTAACAGTTTGCAATGGTATTTTTAATGGTAATTTTATTTTAAGGACAGTAAATTGAATTAATCTATGAATTATTCAGTATGACAAACTAATTACTGGTTCATCGATATTTTTACTTATTTCATTTTAGTAACTTTTTAAAATGAATTTGGTTGTTACAGGGTCTCACTCCTATTTTGGCCTTCCCACTGTAATCCGTGGGATTACAGACCTACACCATTATGCCTGGACTCTGTGGCCTGCTCAACAGCCCTGGGGACAGGATTGGTGTAGCATATAGTGCCAGGGATGAAATCATGGTCCCTGCACTTGCCTAAGTTTGCCTAAGCAGGTGCTTTAGTTCTCTGAGCTATCTCACTGGTCACTGATGCACTCTTAATATAGCAATTCTGACCATAGAAAAATGTAATCTGTGTTTTTCTTTTATTTCTCTGATGGAAAAAGACGTTAAACTATTTTTCATAAATTTGTTGGACTTGACTTCTTTTGTGAATCCATTTGTTTAGTTTTGACTAGGTTATTTGGGGTTTTTATGTTAATTTAAAAAATTATCGCAATAAGTTCTGTGGAAAAAGTAAGTAGAAAAGAATTATTGCCACTCTAGGCTGTCAATTCACTCTTTCTGATGCTATCTTGGCTGTACAAAACCTTGTTTTCTTTAACGTACGCCCATTTGCCTAATCTAGCTTTATTTACTGAATTCTTGGTGTTATTCTCGGGAAGCTGGTGCCTGTGCCCGGGTCTGGAACCATTTTCTCTGCACGTTCTTCTAGAACTTATAAGGTTGTCATTCTTAGATTTGGAACTTGGTCCATTTTGAGTTGACTTCTGTGCAAAGCGAGGGATAGCGATCTAGCTTTAGTTCGCTACCTCTGTGAACCTAGTTTTCTTGTGCCATTTGTTGGAGAGGATGTTTTTACTTCAACTTACATGACTTTTCTTTTAGCAGCTGGATCAAAAGTCAGATGCCTGCAGCTATGCAGGTTTATTGGAGTCCTTTATTCTATATCACTGATCTATGTCTCGTTTTATATCAATATAATGTTGCAATATAATTTGAAATCAGGCATTACCTTCCTGAATATGACCTCAGCCTTTACAAACTACAAGCTGGAATAAACCTTTCCTCCTTTGATGTCTTGGGTATTGTGTTTCAACAATGAGAAAATAACTAAGCCACACATTGTACTGCGTTTATTGGTTGCCACATATTGAACTGTCCATCTCTGGAAGGAAAAAAATCTTGATCATACTATGTGATATTTTAATGCATTCTTAAAATTTATTTTCATTTGTGTCTAGTTGTTTCTCCAAAGCCTCACACAGTCATGCAGAGGCTTCTGGAGTTTGTGACTAGCCTGTGATCTATGGGGATTATGGGTGTGATGCTGCTGGGATTATGAATGTGATGCTGATGGGATTATGGGTGTGACAATGCTGGGATTTTAAGTGTGAGTACTACACCCAGACTGGTGGGGAAGGCAACATAAGGGACACAGACTTGCTCTTTGTACCCATGGCTGCTTCTGCTCTTTCACTTTTGCTCTTTGCCACCTCCATGAACACCTATTCTCTGTGCCATGCACAACTCTGCCTTGGAGCCAGTCGGGTATGGACTGCAACCTCCACGGACTGTGAGCTAAATAAATCTTTCCTTCCTTCATTTTGGGTGTTGGATATTTGTCTCAGCAATGAAAGAAGAGTAATTGAGACAAAATTCTATTTCTCATGCAGGCATTCTTAAGCATTAACTTCCTTCTTAGAATAGCCATTGCTACATTCCACAAGTTCCAGCATGCTACTCTTCCATTTTCATTTGATTGTAGAAATTCTCAATTTTTTCCCAAAGCTTTCAGTGACCCACTGCTCGTTCAAAAAGATATTATTGAATCTGTGTGTGTTCATAAAGTTTTTAAAGTTTTTTTGTGATTTCTATGACATTCCATCATGGACTTGTAAGACTCAAGAAATTATTTGTTGAAACTTTCTTTAAGTTCTAAAAAATGACCTACTGTATTTGAAGGAAAAAAGTGTATGTACCATTGTTACACACGTAATTCTGTATATATCTGTTGTGTCTGTTTGATCTACTGTATAGTTTAGCTCATTTCTTTTTGGTGTTTTGCCTTTATGACTTATCTATTTGGGGGGCTTTGGTGTTGATGAGACCTGTTAGTAATGTACTGGAGCTATCTGCATAGAATAATTTAATAAAGCACACGATAATAGAAAGTGCCACTCAAATGCCAAACACCAGGCTCTGTGACAGCGTCCTCTGTTGCTTCTTTTATGACAAGCACAGATAGTGGAGAACAGATAACAGATAACAGAGCTATAAAACATTTTACTTTGACACAATTATAGAAAGGGCTTTTACCCAAAAAAGCAAAAAGTGGTTATGATATCAAAAGCTTAATCCAGGCCTGATAAGATATCTCAGCATACTAAAACTACTGCTTAGGCAAGTTGAGGCAAGCACAAGGACAGAGGTTCAATGCCTGCCACTGTATGCCACACCAGCCCACCCCTGGGTGCACTAAGCCAGCCACAGAGTCGGGGCATAGTGTTACATTTCTGTAATCCCTGCACTGCAGAGGCTGAAAGCAGGAGAATCACCATGAGTCTGAGTTACATAGTGAGACCTTGAAACAACCAAATGCATTTTAAAAAGTTTAAATATATAATTGAAACCTTATAGAATGTAAAAATAACGGAAAAAAGAGTATGTGAAATCTAGTCTTTAGATGTAGTTACTGCTTCTGTTCATGTTATGTCTCCCTAAGAAAGATTTGTGAAGGAAGGAAAACAAGGTGAGACCAAGGCATGCCTTGTGAAGGAGACCATGAAGCAGAGCAGACGGCCGGGCACAGGAGTGACAGTGCTCCAAACACCTCTTCCTTTTCTGATAACACACAGCAATGGAGATTACAAGTGTAAGTGAAAAAGCACCGAGCCAGTCACTCAGGGATCCTACACACAATGGCTATACCATTTGCCTATCTGGACCCTTTCTCCTTTGTCTGTCTTCTATATCCCAGTTCTACAGTGCAGACTCCAAAAGAGGAAACTGAAGAGGATTAAAAATGACTACTCCCTCTTCCTATTCCATTTCTCCCGCACCATATATCTTGTCAACCAATGGAAGATTTGAATCACGGACAAAGTCACAGTGTTATTTGAAGTGATCCAAAAGTTACAGAATGCACTGAAGACAACTATAAAGTACATAAAGGAGGATTCATAGAGCAAGTTTGTTTCTTGCATCATTTTAGCAGTCATCGAATAAGATGCTTATAAATTCTAATTGTCAACAGCATGATCATGTGCTTTTCAAAATTCTGATCTTGTTTCCTCAATAGGCAAAGTACGTGGCTATAATCATTTTTGTGCAATAATTTATAATACAATAAATTGACCTAACTCAAAGAAATTGTATTTTTGTAAATTGGTAAGATAATTAAATATACAGGATTTCTGAAAATAATAATTACCCTACCTAATATGTGAAACATATAAATGCCAAACAGTTGAAAATTTTCAAGTGTAATATTAGTTAAAATGTCTACCTTATCCAGTCATTACTATAATTAAGCCCATTATACTAATTAGGAATAAAGAACAATTAAGTGAATATAATGGTTGACCTAATAAGTTTGGTGACTTTGATATCTGATTGTACTTGATACAATTGAGAAATATAGTTTAAAAAAAAACAGTGTTATGATTTACTGCAGGAGATGTGGTTCATCTGCTACACAATAGAGAAGTGAAAATAGTAAGGACATAGGCTGCACAGTAGAAAATGGAAAGTTTTACTGCATTATAAGGATAAAGAGGCAGAGAGGAAAGTGCTGAAACCTTATCAACAGCATTAGTATAACTCAAATGTTGTATGCAAGCCTCTTTTCTCTTTTATGTATTTGGTACAGTGTCTCCCTATACAGCTTGGACTTGTAGTGATCCTCCTGTTTCAGGCTACCCCAGCTCTGGGGTTACAGTCATGTGCTACCACACCCGGACTCGCTAGTGGGCTCAGCATACCCCGGGGGAGGGGCCGGCGCAGCTTGTGGTGTTGGGGATGAAACCCCCGCCCCTGTGCTTGCCTAAGCAGGCTCTTAGTCTGCCGTGCTATCTTGCTGAACCTGCACACCTCTTTGTGAATCTTTACTATTTTTGAATAGAAGACACTAAACTAGAAATGTCACTGCAGCAAGAATTTTGCAGCTTGATAGAATAAAAGAAAGTTGTTGAAAATTATCTTTAAAAGTTTGCAATAAATATGTCAACAGGTTCTTCAAGGAGAATTCAGCAAGAACTGAATTTTGTAAGAAGACTAGCATGGGAGGAAACAGTGAGACTAACTTAGCACTGCAACATGATTTCCAAATTGTGTCCTTCAAATCCTGTGCTCGGTATCAACATGGTAATCCCAAACCATCTTCCTTGGTTTTAGGAAACTCTTTCTTGCTTGCTTGCTTTCTTGCTTTCTTACTTTCTTTTTTCCTTCCTTTTTTTCTTTTTAATTTGTAATTTTTTTTTTTTTTTTTTT
>NDGN011523964.1:1313-11857 GCA_002564285.1 Tympanoctomys barrerae | reverse complement strand
CTTAGCTTAGCTTGATTCCAAGTAGGTGCTTTAGACCACTGAGCCATCTCACCAGCCCTGGGAGCTTTATTTCTGACAACAACCTAATCTGGTTTTGCCAACTATGACAGGGGCCTTGAAAAGTGAGAAAGAAATGAGCTCACAATGTCAGGCTGTCATTTATCTGTTTCTAAATAAGACATGAAACTTATCTTCATTTAAGAAAATGGACTTTTTAAAATTCTATTAATTTAACAAACTACATACAGCTGCAGCCCCAACTGCCCTATGACCATTGTTTGTCACCTAAGTAAGAATAGTGCTCATACCTCCAAAGAATAGAAAAATAGGAATAACATTTTGAGAGAGGTGAAAAACTGTAAAGTTCAACTTTCAATGTCCATAAATGAAATTTTATTAGAATACAATCATGCAGGTTCACACATTTGCTAATTGTCAATGGCTGCTCTCACCCTGCAAGAGAAAGCCAGGTACCTGGGGCAGAGAACCAGCTGGCAACGCCCAAGGTGTTGGCCTCTGGCCCATTACAGAGGTCCAATGCTTGGAGCAGCAGAGCCAACCACACGGCTCCACGGCACTCTCGATTTTCAGTCTTCGGAAGCAGCCACCCTTTGTGGCACAGGAAACTTTAGGAGTCACCCCAGGGTCATCCCACCTGACATTTTCAAATGATAAGGACTCCCTGCCTGACAGCCTGACATCCCGACATCCCAGCCCACTGGAGACTGTGGTGCCCCCTCTTGTCTGGGGGCCAGGACAGGTGGGATGAGGTCACCAGACTGAGGACAGAGATGGGCGGTTTTTAAACCTCCGGGGTTATTTTGCCTTTAGACAAAACCAATCGCTTTCCTCCCAACCTCCTATTAGAAACCCTGAAGGAAATATCATGTCTCTTAATTTTAGTTTTTTTCATTTAATATTTCCAAAGCAAAGCCTTTAAGCTTTTTTGAAATGAAGACAATGCAATGTCATAAAATTTGGGGATATTAATGAGAATTAGAGATGTGGCTGGAGCTATCAGTGAAATTGTGACCATTTTAAGGGAATATTAAAAATAAAGAGAATGTGCAAAAAATTCCGTGATAGTCTCAAGACAATGAAAGTAGAAAAATCTACACATTTGCTGTACATTTTTCACATTGCCCAAAGCCACGTGTTGTTTCTAAAAAGCATGCCGCCTAATTAATATACTCCTCGGGACTAAACGCGCTGTATTTTTACTACTCTGACCTTCGAAGGCCATGCTCAGTACCTCAGGGTCTTACAAAATCTACAGAAAGGTTTCTCAAGAGAGTAAGTTTTAAATCCTCTCTTGACGCTAAGGAACAATAGCTTGGACACCGTGTCTGAGCGGCAAGTCCTCTGGTGGCCTCGTGGAGGCCTGTCCTAGTGCAAGTGTTCATTCTTCTCCTCCCCTTTTCGAGAGCAAGGCCAGGTAGCAGAGCGGCTTCCCCAGGCGCCGCGCCCCGCGAGATCTCTCAGCCACCTCTGACATGCCCCTTGCCACCGCAGGTCTCACCAGGAAATCGGCTCTCCTTTGAAGCTGAAATCACCTTTAGATCATCGATGCTTGGCTTTTACTCGTCCATGACCATCGTGTGTGTTGTGCCCAGGTGAGTTGGCCGTGGCGAGCCCAGCCTGTGCCCTCTGAGCCGCCTCTCCCTGGCCGGGCTGGGCGGGATCGCCCACGGGCACGATGCGCCAGCGTCCAGGGTGGCCCGGTCCCAGGCATGTCGTGTTCTCTTGTCGCCGTGCTCTTCTGGGGTTCTGCTGCTCTCAGCTCTGTGACTTTAAGGAAGTCGCTTGACAACCCAGGAAACTCGCTGTCCTGATCTTCAGAGTGAAGACGCTGGTGCCTTTTTCACACATTTGGGCTGAAGGTTACAGGAAGGGGCGGGAGCAGCACGGAATTCACAGTGCGCGCAGGGCGCAGCGGCTGGTTGGGCCGGTGCCGGCTCGCTGTCGGCTGCGTGTGTCCACGGCGGCTCGGAACTGTGTGTAAGACGGTAGAGATCAACTGCTTCGCCCCATGCCTCGAGGCTCTCCTGCTGAGAATCCAGCTTGTTCTCATTAGTGTCCATGTCACAGCACCTATGATCTCTAAGACAATCAGGAATATTAAAGAATTAACAAAAAAAAAATTAACATGGTGATGAGAGTAGACAGTTTCATACTGTGAATGTGTAGGCCAGGGGGAGAAGAGAAGCATGCCAAAATGTTGGTTTTAAGTAGTTCTCACTGTCTCCGTGACCCACAGGTGAGGGTCCTGTGGGCTCGCTCAATGTCACCCGTTACTGGCGGTCAAAGGCCATCGACTGCTGTGTCAGTGTCTTCTGCTCAGCAGAGCTGCCAAGGTGTTGGGGAGGCCCCCAGACATAGAGCTCCCTCGGTTCAGACATTAAACTTACGACCCAGCCTTCCAAGTGTGAAGAGGACGGGGGCATTTCGCACTGCCTCCCTCACGACTGGAAGGGACGGGGACCAGTACAAGCTCAGGAAGGGCGAGGGCAGGCCTCAGCTTCGGGGTCCGAGCCTCCGGCGGCGCCTGAGCAGACCACAGACCCCCCACAGTGTTTCTTTTTTCTATTTTGCAGCCATCTTTTAGGTGCTATGAACAGCACAGGACATAAGGAACAGCGTCTCTCCCCTATAAAAGCAGAAGAAGAACAGGTGCTAGAAAGGCCTCCAGCTGCAAACTTCGGGTAAGGTCACTTGACGTGCGTTTATGCTGTCCAAGTATGTTCTAGTTTTTCAACAGCTTCATGAGATTGTGCACAATTCTTCAACACAGGCAGATCAGTGTGCACCTTGTTTAGCAGAAGCTCAGTTTCACGGCCAAGCATGTTGGTCTGGCATTAATGGAAAGCAGAAACCTATGGCAGACATTGTCCTTCAGGAGCCTTGGATCGTGACCCACTGAGTGAAACGTCTTGACCAAAATAAATATTAAGAGAATTTTCAATAGAAAACCTACTTTTGTGCTGGTAATCAAGCTCAGCATCTTGGGCTTGCTGGGAAGGCTCTTGGGTTGCTGAGCAGGCTCCCAGCCCAGAGATACTTTGATGTCAATACCAAAGAAGAAGGGCTGGTCAAATAGCTCAGCAGATTAAAGCACCTGCAAGCAGGCACAGTTCAACCCCGGGGCACGCTGAGATAGCAATGGAGACTCGGTATGGTGTTTCGCACCTGTAATCCCAGATCTTGGGAGGCTGTAAACAGGCAGATCACTACCAGTCCAATCTAGTAGTGAGACCCTGAATACCCTGTGGGCCCTTCCCTAAAATACAAAAGAAAAAAAAGATTATAGGCTTTGGTGGCATAAGCAGCCCTCGAAAGCCCATGCCTAGAGGTAGCTGAGAGGCAGACTCCGTCCTGAAGGAGCCAGCATCTTCCTGCCAGGAGCATACTCCTAAGTAAGTGGCTGTGACTTCTGAGACAGTTGAGGGTGAAATTCTAAACTTACGCAGATATGCACGTGTTTCAAGCTTTGCATGTGATGATGCACAAAGGGAAAGCTCTATATTTATTGCACAGTGTACAAATATTCCAGAACATCATGTAGAACGTGATATATACCATTTTTATTTGCCAATTAAAATAACTGCAAAAGATAAAAAAGAGTGCTGAATGTTAGAAGTTTTCCAAGCTTGGGGTGCACTGTGACAGTACACTGAATGAGAGGCGCACTGCAAGTCCCTGCCCTGTTCCTGGTGAAGAGGCCAGAAGCTCGTCGCTGGGGAGACCCAGTGCCTGTGTTTCATTCTGTGGGTGCACACCTCAAGCACCGCCTCTTCTCTTCCCCCTCCCCTGTCCCAGGGACTTAAGAACAGTAGCCCTCTGGAGACCAAAGGTCAGAAAACCACACACCGGCAATTTCTGATCCTTAGTTTTTTGGGTTTGGTTTTGTTTTTTTAGACTTGCAAGCCAGTCTCTTTAATGGACGTTAGATACAAAGATCCTCAACCAGGTCCTGCAAGCAAGGCAGCAGAGCACCAAGCAGATCGCCAATCACCAACTGGTCCTTCTCTCTGCAGGTCAAAATCCCTGTTTTTAAAAGCTATGTAGCTTCTTTCCCTACCTGCATTTTCAGAAGCAGATGGATCCAGCTTATTTTATTTTTAAATGTTTTAAGTGACTTGACTTTTAACAAAACGGCTCCTTGTCATTTCCTGAGCTTTCTTAAGAAGGATCTTCCCGTTTTTAACTTTCTAAGCAGCTATAATAAAATACTTTCTCTTAGTGGATTTTCTGTGCATTAAAATGCTATTGCTATGATCGAAACATCTCTGTCTCAGCTCCAAAATCCATTTGTTGCAACCGAGTGTCAGTGCTGCAGTACTAAAAAGGGTGCTTTTCAGCAGCATAAGTGCCTGCCCAGCAAGTGCAAGGTCCTGAGTTCCATCCCCAGTAACCAAAAAATAGAAGTAGTAGAGGAGGAGGAGGAAGAGGAAGAGGAGGAGGAGGAGGAGGAGTGAGCCTTTTGGAGGCAATTAGAACTCATGGGTGGGACGCTTGCAAATGAAATTGGTGCCCTCATAAAGGAGGTCCAGGGTAGGCAGTCTGACTTTGCCTTCCACCAAGTGATGACCTGAGATGGTGTCTACTACGAACAAGAAAACAGGCCATCGCCAGACCCCTGATCTACCGGTGCTTTGACCCCAGACTCCCAGCCTACAGCACAGAGCAATACATTTCTGCAGGAAGCCTGCTCAGAGGCGGCCTTGAAAGATCATCGAGGACGGCAGACTCTCCAGCGGACACCTGGCCAGGTAGCGCACTTGGTCTGCCACTTTCTGTGGAAGATTGCGAGTGAAATTCAAACACAAACTTCTGAGCAGAAACGAAGTGCTTGGTCAGCGGGCTGCACCGCAGGCAGGTTCAGCCTACAGCCCACGGGCAGCTCGCACTCTTCTTTCTAATGTTGAAATAAAGGAAGTTTTGCTAGTTATAAACATTAACTACATCCTATATTTTATACAAGACAATGCCTACTCTGTCGTGATTCGTAAAGTCACTTCCCACCTTAGCTATAAATGGGTCATAATTTGTGTGATAATTCTACGAGATGCCCTCAGATAGTTATAGTAACTTCAGTTTTTGTTGCCTCTTAATACTATTGTCATTCACCTAATATTTAGACAGAACTATAGCAAAATAATTGAAATCTCGAGGGTCATTCTTGGCTTTCTGAGCTCCTGTCTTCTGGAAAATAAGTGGGTTTTGATAAGTTTCAGGTGACACTGTCCAAAGTGAAACGCTCCATAAGCCACGCTGACTCCTACTCAGGAGCTCCCTGCCCTGTAGACGGGGCTGTGAATTTAGGAAGAGCTGCACAGGCCTTTGCCTGGAGGAGAACTGTGGAAAACTGCCATCTAACAGTTGTACAACAGTTGAACAACTGGAGCATTTGTTCTGCTTTTGCATGGAACCTGAGGTATCAATTAAGGCACACCATTTTTTTTCTATCAAGATTAAAGAAATTTTCATCTTTTTGAGATTGACCTGACACGTTTTACCATTTAGTCTTCAAATCATTTTAGAAAACTTGAAAGAGCTCTTGTGGACATTCTTCTCACGTCACACATAAAAGCGAGTGTAAACTAGAGAGTTGGCTACAGTAACCCTAAGCAATGACCACCGCATATCTGGCCCTCCTAGTCACCTCTCGGTCCGCAGTCAGTGTCCCCGTGTCCCCAGCTACTTACCCCAGCCTCGTGACCCTTCAGTTTTTAAATGCTTCGTGCCTATCTCCAGAACTTCCTGCCCCTCGGTGGCTGTTTCCCACGACTCCAGGAAGCTTCAGCACGGCTTGCAGCCCCGGTTCCGCATGCAGCTGACAGCAGCTGCAGCACGCCTGGCCGACCCTGTGCAGCTCACACGTGTCCCCCAAAATTGGGGCAAGTCTCACTGCACGATGCAAGTGGGCTGATGAGCATCCCGGACTGCCCGCGTCGAGGCACTGGAGATGCAGACCTGTGCGGTTGGACGGGCAGTTTTCTCATGTAGTGAAATTATAATGAAGGGCTGTAGATGATAAAAATAAAAAATGGGCAGGCCAGGCATATAGCTTAGCAGTGCAGCAAGCGTGAGGTCATGAGTTCAATTCCTGGTACCAGAAATTAAATAAATGTGGGTGGTAATAAACACTAGGAACAAATAAGACAGGTCAGACGTGCAGTGTAGTGAAGGGGTTACAGTCGTAGATGCTTAGGGAAAGCTTCATGCAGGAAGTGATGTTTCAGCAGAAGCTGTCATCAAGGGAGCTGGGCTTAGGGTGCCGCACCAGGACAGCGCGAATCCAGGTGGGAGGACAGCAAGTGACACAAGCACTGCTGTGTGACTGGTGAGGTGTCAGGCTGAGAGAGTGATGGGCACCATGCTGGGTAGACAGGGAAGCTGGGGTCTCCTGGCCCTCTTCCCTGAGTGGTCGTGGCCAGGCTGTGCAGGGCTTCCTGGGACATAACCAAGACCCTGACTCTTGCTGCGGTCTGAGAGACACAGCAGAGGGACTGGAGCTGAGGATGCCGCGGCCTGACTGAGCGCAAGGGGTCGGAGTCCTAACCCCAGCGCTGTTAAATGTGAGCTGCTTTGGAAATTAGATCACAGCAGATGTAATTAGTTAAGATGATGTTATAGGGAATAGGGTGACCCTAACCCAGCACGATTGATTTTCTCATAAAGAGAAGAATGGCTGCGTGTGAAGACAGCAACACCCAAAGAGAAACACCAAGGAGTGACTGGGGCAGAGAGTGACGCCGACACCAGGTAGCAGTACCAAGGACTGTCCGCCCTCAGCAGAAGCTGGGGAGGAGACGAAGGCTTCTGGAAGGGCTGCGGGGGACCCTGGCCTTCCACAGCTTTGTGTTGGCTTTCCAGCCTCCGGAATGAAAGAACAAAGCCATCCTAAGCATTCTTTTTCTATGATGGAAAAGGGTCAGCCAAACCTGTGGGGAGTCAGGTCTCCCCTTCCTCAGCTTTGGGGACCTCTTTGGAACCTGCCAGGTAACTGCCCTGCAGACCCGCTTTTGGTTCTGGGATCAGAGCTGTGAGCAGTGCTTCTATAAGAGGACATGTTCCCTTCACCCGCCACAACATGTCACACTTCCCTCCTAGACCTGGCTTTCTCTACACACCCAACCATTATAACAGAGAGAGAGAGAGAGAGAGAGAGAGAGAGAGAGAGAGAGAGAGCTTTGATTTGTAGCCGTGCTGTGCCATGCCAGCCTCTGCTCTGGGAAGGGAGGACACTGCTCAGGAATCCGTGCTTTAGTTAGTCACTGTGGGCCTTCTGGGGTGAGGTGGGAAAGAGATGCGCTAGACTGGAGTGAAGCACCATGGGAATCCCAGGCCTCCGGAATTCTCTGCCCATGTGGCCAGGTGCTCACTCCAGGCGTGCCTGAGCCCTCCCTGAGTCAGTGCTCCCAGGAGCTGATGGAGATGTGGGTGGAGCTTGGACCTGGCACCTGGAATGTCACAGGCTGCACACGGTACAGCTCAGAGTGGGCCCCGAGGGGGAGCGGGTTTGGCGATGGGCAGGGAGGAGAGGGAAGCATGTGGAAACAGACACCATTCTTACCACGGTGCAAAATCCCAGAGGACTGGGGACTGCGGGGATTGGCAACTAAAATCTTTTTCTAGCTCATTATGGGAGTATTTGGGTTGTCAAAATAGGAAGGTAAAACATACCTTGTGTCACAGTTTCTCCAGTTAGTTTCTAATTTTTACATAGAGAAGCAATCAGTACATGCAGCTGCACATGTTCCCATGCTCCGGATCATGTAAGCCAGGGGGAGCAGGTCCCAGCCCTTTGCCCTCCCCTTGGACTAAACGGTGTGATCAAAATATACCACAAACGTCTAAATGAAGAAATGTACCACAGCGCGAGGCACAAGGCCCTGCGCACCCCTTGGAGTGCTGCCCCTTGACCGGAGTACACGTCTCCGTCACGCAGCCGCTTTGAGGGGCAGTTCTGACAAGCTTCTCTACAAGTGTGGTCCAAAGCACAGTGAACGCTGCCGCTGCCATCCGGGGGAAAGGCAGCCCACAAGCCATGGTGCTGTGTCCTCGTGCGCCCCGTTTGCTGGCTCTGTCACCACACAACTCTTGCTCTTCTCCAAAGTCAAAATGACCCAGAAAGGGAAAGATTTGAATCCAAGCAGTGAAAGACACTCACGAAAGAGGACTTCCAGAAGTGCTTCAGAGCATGGCAAGAGTGATGGGCCAAGTGTCTGAACGGAGGGGGACGGTTCTGCGTGGGCTTCGTGGCCATGTGCCTTTCACTGTAGGAAATCTTTCAAGCTTTAAACATTTACCATATTCTCAGTCACGCTTCATAATTTATCTTGGGAGCCCTCTCTCTCCCTCCATCTCCAAGGGGGCAGGGAGCTCTGCTCCGCTAATAAGCTTTATAGAACCTGAGTTTTACCAGAGACCTCGGTCCTTGGCTCAGTCCTCAATCTCGCCTTCAGCAAGTCAGCGAATAACCACAGTTACAAGCTGTACTTACCAGTGTGGGGAGAGGTGAGCGAAAGAGAGGGGGGTTGGTCTCCGAGTGGCTACTTGATGAGGTAAGAATTGGTGGTGAGACAGCTGTAACTAGCCAACACTTTGGACTCGACTGTAAGTGCTTAAATGTAAGCTATCTCAAGCATCTCTTTTTTCTAGTTTTTCCCTAGATATATAGACGTCTGATATTTCTTCAATGAAATTACCAACATGTGTGGTTATCATTTGGTGTAGGGATCTGAGATGTCTCTCAGCAGCATGTGACAACCTCCTAGGCACACGCACTCTGCTGGGTCAGTGGGGGGCACAACAGTGAGGGAGAAAGACCCGTCCTTGCCCTTGCAGAACCCACAGGCCTGCAGGGAGACAAAGACAATGCAGAAATCACTAGCTGCAGCTCTCATCAGTGCTTCTGGAGAAGGCAGAGTGCCAGGACAGTGGCGCAGGGGATGGGAATGCGGGCCCGGGTGCAAGGGGAGCATCCCCAGAGGCGCGGCCTCCACACCGAAGGATCTGTGGGACCCGTGACTGGGCGGGAAGCTGCCTGTGACCGGACACCATGTGCGCAAGAGCCCTGTGGTAGGAAGGAAGTTGGCACAGGAGAGGAACTGGAAACCTGAGGCCGGAACACAAAGTACAGGGAAGCGACGTGATGCCTGCAGCTTGAGAAGGCGCGGAGCGGAGAGCCCCTCGAGATCACGCCTCATGTGGCTCTCACGCCAGCGCCGCAGAAAGCGTCAAGGCTCGCCCAGGAGTGAGGACGCTCATATTTCTCCCAGAGCAGCACAGCTGAGCATGGAGGCGCCCCTGTAGGCAGGAGGCTGAGGCAGGAGGATCACAAGTCTGAGCCCAGCCTGAGCAACTTTGTGACTTAGTGAGACCCTGTCTTGAACTACAACATAAAAAGGGGGCTGAGGGTGGCTCCATGCAGAGGCCCTGGGGTCACTCTCAGCTGCACAAAGATGATAAACATACAGCACCACAATATATCAGTGTTGCAAGGAACATTCAACACTTACATCTGCGCAGATTAAAAGTTGTAAGGTGGAATATTTTAAGCTGCATTCCTTGCGAGTACTTCTCTTCCAATGTGTTCAAGTTTCAGAAATATTACTCCGGAAGGCGGGTGAATGGTGGCTTACAGAGGGGTGAAAGTGAATGCTGAGAAACAGATTTGGAAATTGTTTCAATGGTATAGGAAATTTTCATAATTTTGGCCAGAAGAGTAAGAGTAAAAGTGGAGAAACAGTGGGTCCAGGAGGACTCCGCGAGTTGAGTAGGTAGGTGACTGCAGGAAGACAGAGAACCCCAACACAACAGCCAGACCCCAGGCAAGTGGGACTGTGTGGGTGGCTCTTAGGGAGCCAAAGCAGCTATTAATTACTATGTGCCCAGTGATGCTCTAAGAAGCCTGTGTGGTTTGGGTCTAGATGTCCCCCCAAAGCCTCATGCAGCCGTGGGGCAGGCTGCTAGCTCGTCATTAATTCATAATCCAGTGCTGGGGTTGAGGGACAAAGCCTCCACGCCGTAGCTCATTGAACACTCATGAAGACTAAGAGGTGTGAGGGCTGATCAAAGAATACACTTATGCGTGATTGAAAACTTGTCACAGCAAAGGGCACGTTGCCGTGAGCCCCTCCCGAAGTCCTCCTCAATTGCAACACACTCGTTCCACTGCTTGCTGTCACCACGTTCTGAAGCAGTTCTGGAGTCCTTGCTCTTCAGTGTCTGTACCAGAGTTTACAACCAACACGGTGGATGCGGCTGCCATGCACAGGAAAGGCAGGCCCACGAGAACACGACGCTGCGCTGTCCCCCACCTTATCCGCAGATCTGGCACCACAGCTCTCTGGCTCCTCCACAAAGCCAAAATGACTGTCAAAGCGAAATGTTTTGGATGAACTTGGGACATCAAAGGAGCTGTGGCAGAGCAACTGAAGACGCGAAGGAAACCTTCCAGAACTGTTTCAGAAAGTTGGAAGGGGCTGGTGAGATGGCTCAGTGGTCTAAAGCACCTACTTAGAACAAGCTTAGCAAAG
>NDGN011523959.1:3753-15853 GCA_002564285.1 Tympanoctomys barrerae | reverse complement strand
TGTAGCTGTCCTATTAACCTGTTTTGAAACTGTCTCATTGCTATTTCTTTCTCAATAAAATTATTTTTAAAAAGACACATTAAAAATGTAATTATTTTTTGAGGCATGTGAGAACAGGGATCATGGCAAAGGAAATGAAGCCAGATGGGTAGATTCAAGAGACATCAAGTAGCACTGGGACGGCAACAGTTCAAATCCAAGGCAGCAGCATGTCTAGGGCTCAAGGTTAGGGTCACATGGGTAAAGAGATTGGAGGAGCAGAAACAGCCAAACAGGATCTAAGGTTTCTACTAATAAAGGAAACCCCAGCTTTACACATTGCACCATGAGAGTGTAACGGACAAATCATGGCTCTGTGGTCAGATCAACTTAGGACCTGGATTTCTTGCTGACAGAATGCCTTGGCAGGCTTTGAAGCTTCCATGGGCTTCAGCTGCTTTACTGTAAAAAGAGAACAGCTCTTGCTTTGCAGCAGGTTGTGGTTTTGGGCCCCCAGCGTCTCATGTGTTTGGGTGGTAATTGGATTACAGGAACATTACAGCTAAGTTGCTATTAGGAGGTCCAGTCCACAGCTAGCGTTGGGTCACAGAGACTGGAATCTGGAAGGGTCTGGTCCTCTTCTCTACTCTGCTTCCTTGCCACCATGTGTGAGCAGCTTTTCCTCTGCTGTGCTCCTCTGTCATGCTGTCGTGGTGTGGAGCCAGTGGACTATGGGCTGAAAGCTCTATGAATTATAAACCAAAATAAACCTTTCCTCCTTTAAATTGTGGGTGTCAGGTATTGTGTTTCAGTGAAGAGAAGGTAACTAAGATGCAGCATCACAATAGAAAATTGGCATAATGTAGCACAGGGCAAGGGCTGACACTTTGCCTTGGCACATGGGAGTGCTCCATTGGGGTTAGCTTTCATTACTAATAGCCCATATTAATGAGCATCTATTATGTGCACACACCATGACACATGGAAGGATTTTAAGAGGAAATAGACATGACCCCTGTCCTGATGCCAGTTACAGTCAGACGCTATCTTTGATATTGGGAAGTAGGAAGGAAATGTTCAAGTGGGAAGGAAAACAAGGAAGGGGAAGAGGGAAAGGAAGGAAAGGAGAAGGGAGAATAAAAGCAAAATGGAAACAAAGCCTTTGTAGATGAGGAGAGGAAGAAGGGTTGAAGAAAGGTGAGGGGAATGGGGAAAAAAGAAGGATCAAGATATACTATGTTCAGGTACAAATTCCCTGATGAATGTGATTGTTATGTATAGCTAAAATATAGTAATAAAATTAACTGAAGAAAAAGATACTGTCTCCTGTATCTTGAGGATACAGGAGGATATGTGAGGTGAACTGTCCTCAGCATCTCCTATGATGCTTCTCTCTAAATTAACTAAAATGGTACCTTGTTTGATGTAGGCCAGGGAAGAGCTGTAGGAGCTCTATGCCTGTGTTGAGAAAGCAACTAAGAAATGAAATTTGCTATTGACAACTAAAGTTCTCCTCACAGTCTATCTATACCTCATCATGAAGGCACCAAGTTGTTCTCAGCCAACAGACATCCTGCAGATCACTCTACAGCCCTGGCTGGCATGTCACTCACCTCATCTGTCCCTTGGAGATAGCACATTTCCTTTGCTCTCTTCCTCTTCATGGTCTACTCAAAGCAAGGAAACAGACACCCTAGATACTTGTTGCATCAAATAGATCTTAGATATGCCTCAAGAAAAAAGCCCCCTGAAATTTCATTCTCTTTGAACATGTGAGTACAGTGTTAGGATGTTTCCTATATTTGAAACTCATCTATATCCTCTAAATTTGTCCCACTATAAGAGAAAGAGTTGGACGCTCTAAGGAAACTCTGAGACTGTTGTTATTCTCTGCTGTCTTTCTTATACGACCACACTATTCCTTGTATTTTGTTTGATGGCTAAGATGTTTCAAGAGTGAAGAGTGAAGAAAATGAATGTTTTTTCATGAAGACATCTGCACTTGGACCCAGGCCTCTGGACCTGGAGCTTGGAAGGTGGTAGCTGCATCATCAGAATGTCTCCAGGATTCTTGACCAGGTTGTTTTCCCCAAGACTCAGAAGCAAATTTGTCTTCCTTCTCTTCTAAAGGACTGAGTGTCCTAACAACAGTAATTTGTGAGTCAGTAGATAAAGTTTAGGAAGGTCAACTCCTAGGTTTCCCAAGGCCAGAGAAGCAAATAAGGAATAGGGCTCTTAAGCTCCATAATAAGCTGCAAATACAACAGAAAGTACAGAGGAAAAATTTTGCAGATGAAAGGGAACTGTAAAATAAGAGAGGAAATCTTTGTACAATTGGCTGACATCTTTAATTTGAATGTTCAAGAAATTCTTGCAGTATTTGTGCTGTGCCTGATATCTGGATCTTTGTACTCTCCTACTTTTTTTGCCTGATGTTACTAAAATGAGATTTGGCCAATTCTAGAAACTGCTATTTTCTCTCTGTCTAATTCCTGTCAACTGGTTCCATTTCAACAGATGGACTCTTTTGGATGGTACATAGACCTTGGACATGTTCAAAGCTTGATGATTTTCAGAAAGAGAGACACAAATCTCTAAGCTCATGAACAGAGAAACATTTGAACAAAAATCCTGGCTTGCTCCCAATCCACAGGCTTCTCATATCTTGCCTCATCTCACAGGTTAACTGCCTTTTCAACTTGAACTGAAGTTCAATCTATCACAGTATGGTGATTTTTCTTTTCCTTACATATGAACTAGTTTTGATTAAAAGAACAAAAGAAACAAAATACATTTTTGCAAGTTCTTTTAAGGCCAGCACTGGATGAAGAATCATAGCAAGCTGAGGGTTCCTTAGCTAAAGGAGTTTCTGTCTTACACCATCTCTAACAGAAACAGGTTCCAGTCCAGATGATTACTGTATGCTATAGGCCTTCATTGAGGGTTTATGAATAGTCCAAATCCCCACAATTCTTTCCTGCCCATGGTTCATCTTTGGGTCTCTCAGGCCACAGGTTCCAAGGACAGGTGACAGTTCCCTTTGTGAACCTCCAGAAAGAACCTGCAGGAATAGCAGGAGCATGGCAGTAGTGAAAGTGACTGCAAGATTAAGGATGTTTATAATTATGGCTCTGGCCATACTGAAGAATCAAGGAAAGAGAAACATCATATCTATTGATGATTATGTCATCCTGCTTATGAATTAGATTTGAGGCAGTATTTAGTGAAAGATAAATCTAAAGTGTAAATGTGAAAACAGGAACAGAAGATCAAAAACGATATGTGTATGTACACAGGATGGCCTGGATAATTGTGCTGTTGGTTTCTGCTGGCCTATTGAAAGGAACAGTTAATGTTTCAATTTTTTTTTTATTTCTCTCCTTTTGAGTTGTTTATAACTTTTTTTTTTTTTTTTTTTTTTTTGGTGGAACCGGGGATTGAACTTAGGCCCTTGCTCTTGCCAGGCAAGCGCTTAGTCTACTGAGCTATCTCCCCAGTCCCTTTATAACTTTTTTTTGACCAATTTTGAATACTTATATCTGGTAATCTGAACAACTAATTTGAAGACAACAATGTGCAATGTAACAGCCATTGTTGAACTCCTATTACTGTGTTTAGTGAAATTCTGTATCATTTTCCCTCCTCTTTTTTTCACTATTTTTTATTCTTTTTAAAAACTCCATGAATAAGAAAGGGAAAAACCTTCCAAAAACATACAGATTTAACTACTGTGATGGAGTATGATACTTAGTTCAGAATTTCCTCCTAGTTAAAGTCAACAGGAAAAGGAAATTAACAAATTACTCTTCATGAGAGATAGTCCTTTTCTTGATTAATACTGTACTTACAGCTCCTGAAATAAATTCATAATGTGGGAGTTATGCAGAAGGATCCAATCCAATGACATTGCAGACCATGCCTCAACAGTTTCTACAAAAAACCCTAAATATTTTATATATAACCACATCCCATGTTTTCTCTTAATACTATTTTAAATACAACCATTAAGAATACTTAGTTGTAAATTATGTTTCAGGGCAAAAAAGCAAAATAAGTTAATGTCGTTAAGTCATGGGAAAGGTGAGGAGTGAGTAAAGATATAAGTGAACTAAAAGTAGCCGAATGCTGATAACTGTTGAGACCTGGTTGATGACACTTGAAAGTCCATTCTATTTACTTGGTATATATTGAAATTTTCAAATATAAAATATGTGTAACAAAATAGGTGAAAGTATTTGGCAGCTACAGAATTTAAGCCAGTATGTCATCCCAAAAGACATGTTTCATTTGTTGATGTGAAATAGATTTTTTTTTTTCTCCTGCGGAACTGGGGATTGAACTCAGGCCCTTGTGCTTGCCAGGGAAGCGCTTATTCCACTGAGCCATTTCTTCAGCCCCTAATAGATATGATTTTATGCTGGATCTTTGAAAATTAGTTATCTAGGCTGTGGCGCACTTTAATATTCAGGACCAGCTCCTAAACGCTAGATTTTTCTACGTAAGTGTGCACATACTAAGCTAAGCGTGGTAGCAGGTTACTAACACACCTAAGACAGCAAGGAGAGAAGGAGAAAGGCAGATTCAGATACCTTCACTGCAGTTCTTCAGGGCAAAGAAGTCCACAGCGGACAGGCTTCGGTTTCCACTGGAGATGTATTCCAGGGCCACTCGGAAGGGGTTCTCTGGGCGCCCGATTCTTCCGTGCAGCACCGTCCAGCTGCTTGCGTTGAAGAGCAGAGGAGGAAAGTGGAAAGAATAGTGATCAGAAGCAGGCTTCACCTGGCGAGAGGCCCACACTCCTGCGGTGGCTTTAGGGATCAGAACTTCATTAGCGCCCCTTGAGGTGCTGACGACGGAGAAGGAAGCAGGTAGGTTTTGCTTCCCTTTTGTCCATCTAACCAGTTTAGAGACACACTTTTCAAACTCACTCAAGCCACTGGCATTTCTTTTGTCACCTTATTTTTAAATGAACTGAAGATCTTTGAACTATTTCAGTGGCTAGTCTTATAAGGGAAAATGACATATAGTTGAAAAAAAAAAAGCGGCAGCAGGGTCAAGGAAAAGTTTTCAAAATATTTACCAGCTTATTCACAATTATCTCTGGAAAGAATACTTGGTTTTTGAAGTTTTATCTGTACCAAAGTCTCAGAACCCTCAGGTTTGCTATATAGTCCCTTAAGGGAAGCTAGCAACAGTTGTTCATTTACTGCAGCAAAATTAAAGTGCACCGAAGCATGTATTTTGGGGTAAAAGGTACCTAAGATTGACGTGGACTTTGCAAATAAGTGCGAGCAGAGGATGAAAGCAGGTCAAATGGGCCAAATGGTGCGCTCCGCATCCACCTGCGATCAAGCACACCGACGCCATCGGAGAACAGAGAATACGCTCACGGACATCTTCACACCTTGCTCACGCTATTACCCTCTTAGGAGAGCCTCCTGCCGCTGACTGGACATCCCATTTATTTTTCAACACTGATATATGTTTTGTCTGTGTATATACAAATACATACAACACACAAATGCAAGCCATTCTGTGTGGAAAGTGAACATTGCTTGTACTGTTTCACATTTTCTTTCCTCAAAAAAAAAAAAAAACAATTTTGGTGACATATAAACATATAGTAAATCAACATATAGTAAATCTCATGTACTAAAACAGATAGTTTGATGAATCAAAGTGCATAAATTGGCGAGCCGTGGCTTGTGTATACGCCCATGAAGTCATCGCAAGATTTTCGTATTTCCTGTGGTTTGGCTTAGGTGTGGCAGTCTGAACTGCAAGGCATTTAGGGAAAAATCTAAATTTTTCCTAACTCTCCATTTCATTTAAAAGTTTTGATCTTTCTTCCAAAATATAAATTAGTGATTACCGGAAAAAACGAAGACAAAACAAAATACCACCCCCCTTTTAAAAGCTCAACAAATCAGAAAAGTGGGTAGAAGAAAATAGGCTGCCCATTGGGCAGTTCTGGCCACAGCCACCACCTTGATGGACAGCCTTCCAGCTGTCATTTTACATAAATGGGGACCGTCACGCATGTGCATGGCCATGATTCCACCTGCCCACTCAGTGTTATGCCATCAAACAAGAAATACAGATTACAATGTCATGCATTTGATGGTATTTTCAGTAAGTGTGCGCTGCTTCTGATTTCTTCTGTGCGTGGCCATGCTGAAGCTAACTAGGTGTGCCTACGTCAGTATTGCCTTCAGCAGACCTAAATCAGAGTCACAGCGCATGCCCAGTTCAAACTCGGAAGCATATCATCAGCCTGCCCACAGAGGCTTACTTCCTCTGCTGCTTGCTAGTGCTGCATCCTGTCAAATCTTTCTTGACTCTGCTAACTTTTGGCGAGGAAGGTACTAAGGCAATCATTGACCTCTCGATGCTGTTAGAGAGCAGCTTTTGCTTGTGGTCCCTGGCATGCAACTGGGCATGCAGTGACTATGTACTGCATGAAGGAGGAACTCTGTTCTCACTGCGCTTTTCTGTAGTTAATTCCGATCGCTGGAGTCAATGCTCCGGCCGTTTAATAAAAGTGTATTAAGGTTTTCCACAATAGATGCTGTAGAAAGGCTTATTGCTGCTGTAAAGTTTGTTCTGTTACTGTACCCAGAAGGATTTCTATCCAAAATAAAACCAGTACAACTGAATGAGGACAAGGAGGTCTTTCAGTTTAAATGTGGTCCTGTCAAAGAGAGAAATACTTGAAAAGAAAATGTAAATGAGGGGTGCTTAAGGAGAACAAACAAGGAATTTGTCTTGTTCTTCTGAAACATAGAGGACCCTATTTTTGAGGGAAGATGGTAGTAAAAGGCATGAGCATTCACATTCTGCCAAAATCACAGCACTCTGCTCTAAGGAATGATGGATTTTAATTCCAGGTACACAGTGGCCCTCGACAATGATTTCCATTTCTATATTGGCACTAGCCCTCTGGATAAATGTGTCAAGAGTTTTAAGAATTAGTTTCTGAGTTACCGATGCAATAAGTTTTGTCTGAAATTCTCTGGCCTCCCATAGTTTACTGCTGCAACTTTAATAACTTCCAGAGCAGTTGCCAAACATGTAGTATTTTATATCCAGGGAGGCTGGGACTAGGAAAGGGCAAGCTTATGCCTAGGGTCAGATTTGTTTAAGGGACAGCCGAAACCTCAGTGAAGAATGAACACCAGCTCCCTTCCCTGCCTGCTTCCATTTCTTTGCTCACATCCCAGGGCTCATGAAGCCAGCTCCTAGGGGCTCACTTGCCCTGCTTTGCCAGGTGGCAGCTCTACTTATGCTGGCAATGGGGGAGGATGTATTCTGACCTGGAGCCGCCTAGAAACAATCATGCAACTGTATCCAGGGCTGGGGATTTGTGACTGCCTTCGCACAGGCTCCTCAATCAATCAATCTGACAGTGTAGGATGCCCACCTGGAGTGTGGGAAGCTAGAGGACTCTGTGGATAGCCCGTCACAGACCATTATCCACAGCGTGTCTCTCTGGAGCTCTCTAGTTCCACTTCTGCCTCTGCCCCTCATTTGCCTGATAACTTTGAACAAGGCACTTTCCTCCAATGCCCAGAAATTTTGGGGTGTGTTCTAATCAGTTGCAGTTCTCAGGCAGAGAAAGTGTGTCCAATTCTGTATAAATTTTCAGAGGAAAACAAGGCTGGACCATCCAATTCTGGTGAATGACTATATCATAATGAATATGTTAGAATATATTAAAGGAAGGAGCGTTGGTTTGTGAATGTCAGGGTCCATTTCCATGTCTGGCTACAGTGCAGCCAGACAGTAGAATATGCTGTCAAAAAAACTACACAAAAAAAAAGAATCATAAGAGTCTCTGACAAGGAAACAAAAGGAATCTCTTGGCACCCCCACACCCAGGTGAATCTCTCCATGTTTACAGGAAGCTGATTGGCATGTCTGATGTGAGACAAGCTTCTGATGAGGCTGAAGGATTGGTGGCCATGACTAAAGATGGAGAAGGCCCCAAGTCTTTCTGAGTCTAGAATGAAGGGGTAGTTCATGACAGCACAGGAGACCATGGATGTCAGGTACCAGACAGAGCATGTACCTTACTCTGCAGCTGCACAGGAGCCCAATGGGCACAGGACAGAGGCAGGATTCACTGAATTGGGAGTGGAGTCTTGTGTTCTAGTCTTGGGTTTCCTTGGACACAGGCAAATCTGGAACCTCCTCAGGTTTTAGTTTCCTTACCAGAAGAATGTGGACACTAGAGGAAAAGTTCTCCAAGGGTCCTTAATGATCTGATGCCTATACTTCTGCAGCGTGAGATTACAGGAGTCCTGGTGACAGAACATTTTGTGAAAACCCTGGAAGCTTCAATTAACAAATAATATGTCACAGTGATGAGAGAAGAGTGATTAGTAATAAAACCACATATCTATTCGTGCAGAGCTTCCATTCCACCCTTGTCAGAGAAAGGAAGACTTATCCGAGGTCACAAATTGGGTTTCCTTTAGATCTAAAATCAGTATTCCTCTTAGACTGTAAGAATATGAGATAGTACAACATAAGAATCACTTGCATTTCACATCACTAAAACCCTAAGAGATAGAAAAGGTTATATCTACATAGCATTGCTGAGGGTTGGGTCACCAGTCTGGGTTCTGAGGAGCGACACTGCAGCCAGACAGTAGAATATGCTATTAAAACATCCACATGCACAAAGAATCACAAGAGTCTCTGACATGGAAACAAAAGGAGTCTCTCTGTGCACCCACACCCAGATCAGTCTCTCCATGTTTACAGGAAGCTGATTGGCATGTCTGATGTGAGACAAACTTCTGACGAGGCTGAAGGATTGGTGGCCATGACTGAAGAGGGAGAAGGCCCCAAGTCATTTTGAGTCTAGAATGAATGGGTGGTTCATGACAGCACATGAGGCCATGGATGTCAGGTACAAGACAGAGCATGTGCCTTACTCTGCTGCCACACAGTAGCCCAAGGGGCAGAGTGCTGACATCACCTGCCTCAGAAGAGGAGTTGCCTAACCCTACAAGACACTAGGATGCCTTTCTGAGGTAGTTGTGAAGGCTGCACTTGGCCTGCAGCTCTACTCCCTACTAGCTATGCGACCTCATGATTTAGCTTAATTGAGCTTCTGCTGGCCTTACTTGTAAGATTGAAGGTCATAGAGCCACGCTTGCTGGATTGTAGTGAGGATTTGTGAGAAAGATGCACACAAAGCGACTAGAGCAGTTCCTGTACACAGTGGGGCTGTAATGAAGTGAGTTATTCTTACAGGACTCTGGAGCCTTTTTCATGGAACCATGTAAACATCTATACCTCATCTCATTCATAAAATTCAAGGGGTGGGGGAAAGGAATGTAGTTGGTAAGGGAGGATGGGAAAGACATTTACAGTTTCTAAATAACAGCCACAGTAGTTTTTCAACAAACAAAAAACTGAGTTAAATAGATCTTCATATGATAAACCCCATCCCCTGAATTATGTTACAAGATTTCTGTAGGAAGATACATTGCATTATGATAGCCAATCAGCGCTGTTGGCAGAACTCTCTAAAGGTTCCCATCTTTTTTTACTGTAATATCGCTTTTCTGTCTTCAGTTTACTGTATAATGTGAAAAGGTTCTTTGTGCCTAGTTCTACCTTAGAGTTGAGTCACATTCCATTTCCCAGGTATTAACTGATATTCTGTTGCACACTTGATAAAGTATAGATACTCTGGGTTTAGGATTTGGCTTGCACTCAGAAGTTTACATACTTGTGAAAAATAACATAACAAAATTTACAGTGAATGCAGCTGTTTGGAGCTGGGTGAGAGATGCAGGTACTGTATGCTATTGAAGCACAGAAGGTGAAATGATTTTGAGATTAAGAGGTCAGGATAGCCAGAGTTTGAGGATGCATTGAGAGGAGGGGACATGATTTGGGGAAAAGGATACAGAGAAAAAGATTAGAATGGATACATGAACACAGCCTCCCAGAGAGTGGAGGTTCAGAGAAGAGGCGGATGAGTCTTATGGTATGGATGGGTTTCACTGTCCTGTACATAAGACTAGCCTCTGGATATTTTTATATCCTTAATGCCAGAGTTCTGGACCATTCATCACTACTTCTCCAATGTCTTCTATACTGTAGATGCTCAGTGAATATTTGTTGAATGAGGAGACAAAAGCAAGAACAGATTTCCATCAAATCACACACTATTCTGGCACTCTTAGTCAAAACATATGCATCAGTGGAGCTGAGTGAATTTAAAAACTCACATCAATTCATTCACAGCAGTTGTCATTCACTGAAGTGACAATGATGTCTTTTCTGTTACAAAGAACTTAAGGATTAGGGGAGTTGAGTGGTTGTAGGACAGAGGTAACATGCATGACCACAGGGTTCATCATATAACTCTTGGTCCCCCTTTTGGTATGAGTTGATCAAAAGGGTACAGTGAAATACAGCAATTGAGACCTAGCAGGTGTCAGGGTTCTCAAGTAGAAGTATTCTCATCTGCTACACACAAATGCTCTCTGCCATGCAGATCAGGCTTGGACCAAATCAATATGAACAGTATCCACAGCAGCAGCAGCAACAGCAGTAGTAATAGCATTGAAAATATAATCAATAGCACCACTAACATTTGCTGAAGGCCTACTCTGTGTTCTGTTTAGAGCTGAGTTTGAAATGTAAGTTAGTGCAAAGTCTACACACACACACACACACACACACACACACACACAGAGTACATTAGCTAGCTTTACACCGCTGGGACAAAACACCTGAGAAAAATCAATTGAAAGGAGAAAAGATTAATTGTGGCTTGGCTCATGGTTCCACAGGTTTAATGAACAGGGGTGTGTCTGTCTATTGCTGCACCGGGCACCAAACCTTCAACACATGAGCCCTTGGGGAACACGGTAGATTTAGACTATAACCAACCAGAGTGAAACCATCTTATCCTGCCCTTCTCGACACCTGGAGGTTAGAAACTGTCCTCCTGAGGTTCTGTTTCATTTCTGGCCCTAGTGAGCACAGCTGGGGACCTGAAGATACAAGACACAGTCATGTCCATGTTCCGTACTGGGCATGACAGCCGTGTCATTCAGGTGGTAATGAACCCTTGAGCTGAAACAGCCAAAGTCATGAGTTAGGTAGAGGATGTCAGAAGCCACATAAATTAGACAAGCAGCCAAGTCCTTGTCACATAGAAGTCCATCATGTGGTGATGATTATTATTACAAAGCATAACCCTGTCACAGCTCAGCCTGCACTGCTGACATTCTGCTACATGTGTCTTTGCTAAGGCTCTCTTGACAAGTTCCGGACAAGGTGTGAAGTTGTGAAGATTTGTTCAAAACAAGGAACTGAGCCTGCAGGATCTTGTCCAGATCAATAGAGGGGGGAAAAGCCCAACTTTACCTCTTTTCTTTATTCTATCCTATAGGAAAGCACAAGCTAACATTCAAGTTTTTCCTTAGCATATACTTTGAAGTAATTCTACAGCAAATATAAACTGTTCAGCACTATTTTTATTGTTTCCATTAAATCAGTCTGCATTTAAAATATTTTTTATAGGAGCTAGAAGGGGGAAAATGGCAGATCAATATAAATTATAATGTGAAGTCTTTGTTTCTTGTTAATTTTCTGTAAAATAATAGAGAATAACACGGGGTGTGAGGCATGAGGTCTTTTATCCAGATGGCGTTGGCTTTGTCACTCACTTGCTTTTCACTGTGCGTGAGAAGTTAGATGAATGTCCTCAGGACAGGACTGGGTATGGGTGGAAATGAGATTTCAGGGGGGTTGGGACCTGGGCTCCCCTGGCCCATGGTAGAGCCAGCTGCTTGGAGGGTGCGGGGGGCTCCTGGTGTGGTTGGAGGCGGGTCTTTGGTGTAAAGTGTTGCCAGGGCAGCATGGGGTCCCAGGAGGCACCGGTGGCTCTGGAGGAGGTTTAGCTTCAGCAGTTGGGAAGCAGTGTGATTTCAGCAGGCACGCTGGATGGATGATGGGTACGGAAGGTGGGCTGGACTTCCTAAACTGTGGTTTTCTGATTATTTTCTCATTCTTGGGAACTTGAAAAAGTGTTTTTTGGCCTCTCCTACTTTTAATTCTCTCTCTCTGTCTCTCTCTGTCTCTCTCTGTCTCT
>NDGN011523958.1:0-11255 GCA_002564285.1 Tympanoctomys barrerae | reverse complement strand
AAAAAAAAAAAAAAAAAAAAAAAAAAAAAAAGAGTTACTGTGAGTGTTCTATCCTGTTCTCTAAAGCAGGTTGAGATGATAAGGTTTCAGTTCTATATTCATTAGGTTCAAAGAGCTGAAGAACATGTAATTTGAGTCAAATTCCTAAAGGAATATGTTTCTATGAAAATGACTTTCCAATGTGTTTGTTCTGTTTCTTGTAGAGAATCACCTTTTGAAAATGGAACAAGTATCTATGGGGCTGGAGGCTTTATGCCTTATGGCTTTGCAGGAACCCTGGCTGGTGCAGCAACTTGTTTTTATGCATTTGTGGGATTTGACTGCATTGCAACAACTGGTAAGAGCAATGTCTCAGATCTAGGTAGAGGGAACGTGTTCCCTCTACCACAGGAGGAGCCCTGGGTGGAAGCAGAGGGTCAAGGAAGACAGATGCTTTGGAGATGAGATGGGTGCTAGTTCTAGATCTATCTGTGACATCTTCTATATATGATTTTTTAAAAATAAAACATTTGGTGAAACTCTCCAAGCCTTGATTCTGCATTGGTAGAATGGGAGACAGTACAAAGATTACCAAGGTACACACATGAGAAAAACTTTACAAGCTGTGAGATACATTACATATATAATTCATGATTATTATCCTTAAACTATGTGGATGTGCTATTACTTCCAAATGGTTATGTTCTTAAACTGTCTTTTCCTTTAGTGGACAAGATATAGTGTTATTTTCTCTTTATCTGCTACAACAAATTTCTTATAACTGAATCCCTCAAGGGCCAGAAAGATGGCTCAGTGGACTAAGCACCTGCTTAGGCAGGTGCAGGGACAGGGGTTTGATCCCCAGAACCACACGCCATGCTGGCCTGCCCTGGATGCACAGGTGTGGTGGTGTACCACTGTAACCCCATTACTGGGAAGGCTGAAAACAGGAGAATCACTATGAGTCCAAGCTGTGTCGTGAGACCTTGTATCAAATTTTTAAAAAGCTAAAAAATAACTGACTCATTCTCCAGGTGCTCTTTCTAGTTTCTTGTCATTTCATAGCCTTATAACTTCTCATGTCTGACATCCTTCAAAGGTTAAATCTTACAAAAAAGGTTATAGAGAATTCAGTTGCATATAAATGAAATAAGTTTATCTAAAGCTTTCATGTGTGTGAGAGCCTACAAAATGTCACAGCAATTATTTAATTTATAAGGGTGGGTCTTTATCCATATGGATCGAGATTGCTGTCCCTAAACACTTAACAGTGCTGATATATCATTTCTTTTCCTCGAAATGGAAATATTACTTGTATGATTTCTCCTTCTGGAAATTGGCTTTTTGTGTAATAGAAAAGTACCTTGAAAAAGAGAGGGGAAATTTAATGTAAGATAAGTGGATCACACTAAGAAAACTGAAGTGACAAAAGCAGATTAGAATTATCGTGGGAGAGAGAGAATTTGATGTGCATTAAGTTTGCCTAATAATAGCTTATTAAGCATGCATATTGTTTGTTTGTATTTCCTTAGGTGAAGAAGTCCGGAATCCCCAGAAAGCTATTCCTATTGGAATAGTGACTTCTTTGCTTGTCTGTTTTATGGCCTATTTTGGGGTCTCTGCAGCTTTGACACTTATGATGCCATACTATCTCCTGGATGAAAAAAGTCCCCTTCCGGTAGCATTTGAGTATGTTGGATGGGGTCCTGCCAAATATGTTGTTGCAGCGGGCTCCCTCTGTGCACTGTCAACAAGGTACATTCCGTTGTCTTTGGAACGGGGACTGTTTGGGTTCCTGCAAAGTATAGTCAGTGTCTAAAACTGCTTTCGGATGTTCTAAAAATATCCTAACATGAGGAACGTATTATGCAGCTATGTATTCACTGAATAGTTGACCCAGAATTGCTGTTAAAAATCTTGTGATTAAGAAAAAAACCTTGACCATCAGTTAAAAGAGAGTTTTTCAAGATAATGTTGGTCCAAGCTTCCATGTAAATACATATAGCATTGGTACGTGCATAAATACATGTCACACATATTCATGTATTTGTGTGTTGTAAAACTTCAGGATGCTTACACTCGTATGTCTCTTCTGGCTTTGGTGTCACTTGAAGTGCTTCAGATAATCTGAAACTGCATGCAGACTTGACATTTTCTGTAGTCCTTGTAATAATAATCTATTGGCAGGCATGGCAGCACATGCCTGTAATCCCTGCACTCCCGAGACTGAGCTGGGAGGTCACCACAAGTTCAAGACCAACCTGGGCTACATAGTGAGTTCAAGGCCAGCCTGAACTACATAGCAAAACCCTATCCTCAAAATGTAATAATGATAGTCTAAGTGGAAGCTATATGGCTTGTCATTTTAAAATACACGTGTATACTTGTAATATAATTTGTCAACCTAGCACTTTTTTTTCTCTCTCTCTCCAAAATATCTTATATTTTCTGGAGAAAATAAGATTGGGTGACAATTAGGAATTACCCCTATAAGCCAGGTTCCTCGCCATATACCTGTAATCGCAGCTGCTCAGGAAGCTTCCGCTTCCTAGATTAGGAAGATTAATAGATTAGGTCAATAGATTAGGACCAGCCTCGGTCAGTTAGCGTGACCAGGTCTCAAGTGTTGGGGGAAGGCTGGAACGTAGCTCAATGCTAGAAAGTTTGCCTGTGGGATCGTTAGCTAGGCCAAGGCTCACACCCCAGGACCACCAAAGATAAATGCCTTAACTGTGAAGCCCCATGCCATCATGGTCTTAGACGTGATGGACACAGATTCGTCTGTGGCCAAGCTTAACTTGCCCTTATTAAAAGATAAAATGAAAATGAAATTGTTAAAAAGTACAAGCCTCCCCAAAGGCAGCTGCCGGGAACTGAGGCCAGCACTGTCACTGATCTGGACCTACTGATCTGGGGATGCCACAGGCATCCCCAAAGTTTCAGATCCTAAGAATGAAATATTTTACTTGATTTCCCTTTTTTATTATTTTTCACAATTAAGTCATATATGGATAGTGTAACCAGTTAATAGAAATAATTCAAAAGCATCTTGGCTAAAAATTGTCTTACTAAATTTCACTGTTACTAATATTTAGTTTTGGCTACTTCTCTATATTCAATTTACAGTAAGTTGTTTTTTTAACTTTTCTCTTCCTTGATTTTATTGTGCTGAGAATTACTAATTTGATCAAAAATCAAGCTGTATGATTTTAAATGGTCATATATATCCTTAATTATGGAATAAAAGAGGAAACTGAATATGAGGTAAAATTAATCTCTTCTTTAATTGCATTTTAATTTAGAAATTTTATTTTTTGAATTATTGCCACTAAAAATGTTATGATGATATTGGTTTGATTTCTTGAAAAGTCTAATTACTTTATTTTAATTCAGTAATCACCATTGGCACTCACAAATGAGTTGCAGTATTGTTGTTAGACTGATAATTTGGTCGGGCAAATATTTGCAACAGAACAAAGAGTAGCATGACGGTCAGGATTGGCAGGTGCATTTTAAATGCCCAATTAATTATAGTGCATTTAAAAAGTAATGACTTTATAGTCACACTGTCATGCTAACTTTTATACAGTTGCTGAATTTCAGTCTGGTTTGTAATCATGCATGAATGTGTTTGCCATACTGCATGTCTTTGCTTTTCATTCAGTCTTCTTGGATCCATTTTTCCAATGCCTCGTGTAATCTATGCTATGGCGGAGGATGGGTTGCTTTTCAAATGCCTAGCTCAAATCAATTCCAAAACGAAGACACCAATAATTGCTACTTTATCATCGGGTGCAGTGGCAGGTGAGAGAGTTGACTTTTCTTAAGAAAAGGGAAATTTTTTTCATCAAGGCCCTTGAAAAAAAATAGAAAGTTAGGTGATTTTCTATTTTGGTTGTTAAGTTTTTTGTGCCTGTTTCCCATGTTGAATTTTTTTTTTGATTCTGTACTTTAGTGTGTCCAGTCTGTACCTATATATTTACCTGTTTAGAATAGTATTTATTTAACTCACATGTGGATTATGGATTTTTCTATTCTAGTCTTCTGGGCTCTATGTTTCCTTTACCCCGCATTCTGTTTGCCATGGCCCGGGATGGTTTACTGTTTAGATTTCTTGCCAGAGTGAGTAAGAGGCAGTCACCAGTTGCTGCCACGTTGACTGCAGGGGTCTTTGCTGGTAAGCTTTACAAACTTTGGACGGGAACATTTTGTACGCATGCATGGACTTACAAAGAATCTGCATGCTGTGCATGTAAGTTAAGAACAAAATCCTGGATAAATTAGTGTATGAGCACTGGGATTAACATGTGAAAATTGTGGTGGCGGTGCTTACTGAAATTTATAATTAACTGATCCTTTGGGATGTTTTATTATGTCATTACTTTAATGATTTGGGCTTCTAATGAATGTGCAAAAAATTCTAAAAGTTTTTCACTACTTATAATTAAAAGAATGAGCACATCAAATTCTACTTTTGATATAGAAAATTTTAATTGAGGAATAATTCATGACTTGGTTTGGCAATATGAATTAATGACACTGGGATTTTCATTACTACATGTTTGGAGTACAAGCAGTATATACTTGTCTTGGGTAGTGAGTAAAACACTAGAAGTCATAGGTATAGGGAAAGATTTTCTAACTAGAACCACAATTGCACAAGAAGTAATACCAAGCATTAATAAATGGAATTACATTAAATTAAAAGTTTTCCATAAAGCAAAGAAATCAATTAGTAGAGAGAAGAGAAAACCTATAGAATGGGGGGAAATTTTTTTCCTAGCTGTTTCTCAGAAGACTGATATCTAGAATATATAAAGAACTCAAAAAAGACCACATAAAAGACTGACTCAATGATTGGGCAAATCAAATGAACAAATACTCTACAATGAAAGGAGTACACATGCCCAACAAAAACATGAAAAAATGTGCAACATCTCTGAGAATTTTAAAAAGACTAAACTTCATTCTCTTTTGATCAAGCATGAGAAAGGCCAATGAAAGCTAATCATCTGACATTGTACTTACTGCTCTTAGAAGGGTGGGCGTCCCTGATTCCTGGGCATCTTGTTCTTCTAAGGCGAGCATCCTCCCAAAACCCCCTGGGGATCTAGTCCTTTTGGCAATTTGGACACGCAAGTTACATGCCCAGAATCCAGATTGCCTACATTTTGACAGGTCTTAATATTCATACAAAATGCCCTTGGTGAGATTGTTACAGCTGGAGAAATTTTCAGAGCTTCTGTAGGTCAAGAGAATAGCCTTAAAGGTACTATTATAGGAAGGAAGAGAAGAATTTAGCAAGCTTTATAACTATATAAAACTTTGCAGTCTTGACATTAGGAATTCAAATCAAAATGATCATTTTATTGAGGCTCTGAAGTGCTGGGAAATTAGAGAATGCTAGTATCTCATTATATATGAAATGGATTGTTGTTCAGCATCAGAAAGTGTTTACCTCACCAGCTTTATTTTAGTAGCAAACATTTTTTTAATAGCTCTCACAATTTGAAGGGTCAGGTCATATATTTTATCAGACTTCATTTTCTGTCCCCATAAAATGAAGACTGCTAGGTGATCTAAAGCCCATTGTATAATTAAAATGTATTACATTAAAGACAGTTTTTGTTTTGTTTTGTTTTGTTTTGTTTTGTTTTGTTTTTCAGTACCGGGGATTGAACTCGGGACCCTGCGCTTATTCTACTGAGCTATCTCCCCAGGTCCATAAATATTTCTTGACAGGGATCACACATCTTATTTGATCCCTAAAACCCATTACTCTTTCCAGTAAAAATTTTTCCCAGTAATAACTATTTTGTATTCAGAATTTTATCTTTCTTATTCTCTCAGGAAAAATGGAATTTAGCAAAATAAAATACTGACAATCATTAAAAGAAGATAGTTATAATAAAATGCTATTAATTATCTGAATTATTATATTTTTGTTATTTTGTGCTCCTATACCTTATTACACTTACTTTTAACTTGGACCAGAAAGCTGATACAGATAAATAATCACTTTTTTCCTCTGTTGACTTCCTCACTTGACTCTCTGTGATCCTTTAAAAAACATGCTAAAATTTTAATAATCTTATATGTTTACTAGCAGTGAAGAGTGCTGTATAGTATATTAAAAGAGAAATCTCTAACATATGTGAGGCCATGAATTCGATTCCCAGCACTACAAAAAAGAATTTTTAATAAGCTATGGTATTATCAAAGTAATACACATAGAGATGTTGGCTTACGTAGAACTCTGGCTCTATCTAGTGATTGTAACCTTGCTAAATTAACCTTTCTACAAGATGGGGATATTCCCATTAGGCCAGACCATAGGAAACTGCCAGGGTTTTGGTAAAAAAAAATAGTCAAATACATTTAATTTTATATATCTAAAATGAAATGTCCCACCTCAGAGGATCATTGACTAAGATAAGATCAGAGATCTAAAATTTGCATAGAGGTCTGCATACCACATAAATTGAATGTAAAGTTACCTACTTATTAAGATAGAGACTACTATAAGATACATTAAAATTTCAAGTTAATATTATACTTTACCTCCTAACTTTATTGGGATTTGGTGTACAGGATCACAAGTTGATCTTTTACATTTAATCAGTCTACTTGGAAGGTGTAGTTTTAGTTTAATAAGAACAAAATTTAGTCTATATCAGAAATATAATTAGAAATCATTATTTAATTTTGTCAAAAGTATTTTGAAGTTTTTGAATTTATGGTATAACTTTTCATATGGCTGGAAATTAAAATGGTTTTTGACTTCTATAATGAAATTGTTAGAATTTTTTTATTTTAAAGAGCAAGCTGGCCTGTATATTTTTTAGTAATATTTTTCTTCTGACGCATCAAAATGTGGTCTTCTGTCACCCAGTGTTTTCATGTTGTTAGGATAGGTGTGTAGACCAAATTAGATGTGTCTTCACATGCAAGAGAGCTCACAAGCTTTTCAAGTCTCACTAGTGATTTCTATGTCCTGAAGACATATTAGATGAGAAATTTTTTAAATACTTTGTTTGGCTTACCATTAGTACTAAAACAAAATTGCCAGTCATTTGTCTCTGACATAAAAGTAAACTAACTTCATCAGGAGGCTGTTGGCCTTACCTTTCTCTACTTTCTTTTCTTAATAGCTGTGATGGCATTTCTTTTTGACCTGAAAGCCCTGGTGGACATGATGTCCATTGGCACACTGATGGCCTATTCCCTGGTTGCAGCCTGTGTGCTCATCCTCAGGTGAGTTACACTGACTCGGAAGGGGATGCCAGATGGGGCACGCAGAGTAGACGATTGGGGATGAGTTCAAGCCCAGCTCCAGCAATTTAAAATAATTTTTAAAAGTATTGTTAATGTAGCTTAGTACAAAGGTCCTGGATTCAATCTCCAGTCATGCAAAAATGAGAAACAAACAATATACATCCCAGTATGCTGAGATCTTATACTGAAGGTTTAATCAAAGAGGTAAAAAAAAAAAAAAGTTCATAGAAAAGTTTTTGAGTGAAAAAGTAGCTCACATGAATAACAGTATGAGAATGGCCAGTAGAGTCTTTTATGGCCAATAAAATGATACTTAATAATATGAATAAATATTTCTGTTTCAAGGGCCAGGGAGACAGCTCAGTGGAATAAGTGCTTCCCTGTCAAGCACAAGGACCTGAGTTCAATCTCCAGTTTCACCAAAAAAAAAAAAAAATCTGTTTCAGAATACAAAGCTCTATATAACACCTGAATTTAATAATATAAATGTACATTAAGAAGATATATATATATATATATATATATATATATAATGAATATACATGTATACCCAGATGAAATTGAACCAAAATACATAATGATTAGTATCAAGTAGGGGTGTTATGGATAGTTTTAATTTACTTTTGCATATTTTTCTATAAACATATTTTTATATGGAAAAAATGTTATGTTCTGAAATAAGCAAAGGGTGCTCAGAAGGAGAATAGGCTACACTGGGAAGACGGAGGCAGACACCAGGTGGGGAAGTAGGCTGATGTCTTGACACAAGCTATAGAGAGAAAGAGTAAACTCATAAAGGAGAATACTGTACACAGTATGGGAGGTGGCTGAACAGCTAGATAAGCACAACTTGGCTAAGGTAGAGGAGGTGGGTTGGAAAGTTGCGAGATGAGGATACAGAGACTGTGTGCTAGCTTTCTGTTGCTACAACGGTTTCTATTGCTGTAACAACGTAAGGTGGAAAGGCTTGTTTTTGCTCATGGCCCCGTGGCCTGAGTCCGTGGTTGGCTGACTCCATTGCTTCCCGGCCTGTGGCAAGGCAGAAACCTCATGGCAGAGGAAAGCTGCTTGTCCCGTGGCGGACAAGCAGCAGCGGGCACACCTGCACTGGCAAGCGCCATCGTCCTCTTGCTCCTCCTGGGCCTCCAGCCTCACACAGCACCATATCACCAGTTTGCTGTTGTGCATGCCTGCCATCCTCACAGCTGCACCTGAGTCTGTGCTTTACCAGTTTCATAGGTGCTTCCAAATCTAGTCAAGCTAGCAGCCTAGACTAACCATCACAAACTATGTGATGGACCTTTTGAATATCAACCCAAGGAGACTGCATTATTCTGTAGCTCCTATTTACCTGGAGTCCCCCTGGTGTATATCCTTTGGACTTAGATGATTTCAGAAATAGTCATTGGATTGTCACAGTTGCCTCACTTCAAATTTAACTTTTTTTTAATGTCTGCTCTATAACCTTCTAATGAAGTGGCCATTGGCAGAAATTCATAGTCACTACAGATACTTTATTGAAAAGGCTTGTGGGCTGGCCCAGCATAGCACAGGGCTGGAGTCATGAGAAGGATCACTTGACCACACACACTGAGACTTTGTAAGATGTCTCCCCTAGGTTCTTAGTGCTGGGTTCATTTGGGCCAAATGACTGTTTGAGAATAAAGACACAAATATTTACTTGGGGATAGGTACCAGCCTGGTTTATGTTATGAGCAGCCCAAATATCCCCCTGAAAAGCAAGGCCTGGAATCTTGTACCAGTGATGCCTCAAAGAGCGAGTCACAGATCACCATGCTACAAAGACATGGCTTCAGCCTGCAGGCCCTCTTCAGCCCCTCTGTTCTGCCTACGACACAGTCGGCATCTCTCGTGAGCTTTCTGGTGGGATTCCTGGGTAAGTCATCTTCACTGCGTGCATATTAAGGCCCAGCAGGGGTACATAAGAAAGAGGACCTAAGGCCTCATGATGTCCAGGAACATGTTAGCTACCAGCTTGAGTCTGAAATTTCCATCTACAGAGTCATTAGTAATTGAGTTCATGTTTATACTATCAAGACAAGTTTAACAGGGGATGGGGATAGGGATATAACTTATAGGCACAAGTGCCTATCTGGCAGGTGCAAGGTCCTGAGTTCAATCCTTAGTACTTGAAAAAAAAGTTTAGTGTGATTTGATGATGGAAGAATAAGGAAGAAATTCTGTAAGGTAAGGGGCTCACAACTGGGACATTCTATTAGCTGTTAGGCCACCCTGTGTTAGAAAGCTTCAGGCCAGGAACACCTTCAGCAGTGGATGAGACCAGCAGGATGGGAAAGGAACATAGAAAATCCTTGTTTGGTCACTTACAGCTACCTAATTGTCTGTATTTCCAGTGATGTTTATTGAGCCTCATCTGTATACCAGGCACTCTGCTGGGAATTCGGGATGTTGAGAGGGATGGTGCTTGCTGTCACAGGGCTTTATGGTACAAGATTATTGGCAACAATCTAGGGAAGAGCAGGTTTTGCTGAGAGAAATTGGGAGATCTGATGCAGACAATGATCAGCAGTGGGATGATGTCATTGTCTGAAACAGAAAAAAGATGCACACCATGTACTACTTGTGTGCCTTAGCAATCCACCTTTATGACAGTTTGAAAGAGAGTTACTGTTGCTCATTTGTAAATAGAAAGACGTCCACCCCCAGCACATCCCATCAGTCCCTGGGACAGAGCCTGAGATAGCAAATGAGAAACAAAGGCTCCTGGCCAGAGAAAGTGGGATGGTAGCTCCAAGTGTAGGGACTGGTTTCTGAGACACTAAGGAAGTGAACAGTGCTCCTTAACTCAGTGAAACTTACTGCTTCTTTTCACAGTGAAAACTAAGAAAAGACACAAGGAAGACCCTGTATTTGCCAAAGTAGATAGTTTTTGATGTATCAGACTAGACTACTAGAACTGAGGATCTAGGTGAAGCACGCATGCTGACTCCGCTGTACATGCTTATCACCTTGCAGCATTTCTTGTGCTGGGCCTGAGTATTCTGACCACGTATGGAGTGCAAGCTATCTTGAGGCTGGAGGGCTGGAGCCTCGCCCTTCTTGTGCTGTTCCTTGTTTTCTCCATTGCTGTTGTTCTCACCATTTGGAAGCAGCCACAGAATCAGCAAAAAGTAGCCTTCATGGTAGGTATCATGCGGATTAGAGGTCCTAAATATTATCTATACTTTTTGCGTGTTTGTGAGTTGTTTCAAAAAAAACCCAAAAAGTTAACAAAGTTACTCCATGAGTATTTTTTAAAAGAGAATACAAAAACAGTAAAAAGAAAAAAAGCACTAGAAAGGATACAGAATTTTATTAAATAAAATTATAGGAATTCAACAGTGGTTGTTTTATTGCATACTGTTGTCTTCAAATTAGTTTCTCAGATTACCAGATATATAAGCATGCAAAACTGGTCCCAAAAAATTGAGAGGGAAAAAATTTAGGCATTAACTGTTTCTTTCAATAAAGCAGTAGAAATCAGCAGTACAGTTATCCAAGCAATGCTGTGTATATACATATGTATTTTCCCTTCCTTCTTTGTTTTCTCCTGTCCTTCATCCCAGCATTCCTTCCCTTTGAACAGATTCTTTCTCTTTCACAGTATTTCTTATCCCTTTCAGATTTTATTTACTCTTTTGGGTTCTTGTAGTAGGGAGACAATACAATGTTTGAACCTGTGGGCCTGATTTATTACACTTATGAATATGATCTCTTGTTGCATCCAGTTACCTATAAAAACCTCCAGTTTATCTTTTTTTAAAAGCTGAGCTAATGAGCATTTTTTAAATGTGTTCTTTGTGTTTCAGTATTTTCTCCACATTGGCTGTCTCAAAAACTCCCTTTCTCAAAAACCATATAGTAGGGGCTGGAGAGATGGCTCAGTTAAATAAGTGCTTCCTTGGCAACTTCCCTGGAGTTCAATCCCCGGTTCCGCAAATAAATAAATAAATAAATGAAATTTAAAAAAAAAAAAAAAA
>NDGN011523942.1:436-10687 GCA_002564285.1 Tympanoctomys barrerae | reverse complement strand
TTTTTTTTTTTGAAGATAGCTGGGCAAACACGTTATTTGAAAAAGAGAAAATTTCACTTCTGTTTGTTAAGGCTACTTTTTAAAACCTATTCTTTTTATTGGGGAAACTTTATATGGGATGAGATTTAACACTTTAACCATGTGAAGGGCAAAAATAAGTGACATTAGTTATATATTACAGAATCATCAAAATTTTAATTGTTCCAAACAGAAACTCTATATCCATTCAATAATGAGTCACTGTCTTCCTCCATCTAGCCCCTGACAACCTATATTTTACAATCTATGGGTTCCATGTAACTTGTATAAGTGAAATTATATAATATTTGTTCTTTTATCATTGGCTTATTTCATTTGTTTTCAGGCTATCTTTTGACAATTTTCTGAAACCTCTTTAGGCATGTGTAAAGGCCTGAAAGACATGAAAAATGTGAATTTATAGTATTTTACTCCATATAAAACTTTGATAATACCAGAAAAAAATATTATGTCTGTAAAGAACAATATCTGCTGAATTATCTAGAATCCAGGCTTGGTAACTACCAAAGTTGTCTCTTGCTAGATCTCTGGGAATTACATTTTATCAGATCTGGGAAATAAGTTCCAACCATCACTAATACAAAAATGCTAATATGGATATAGTGTTGAGACCTACATTCCCAGCTGTCTGGCTAAAGGAGTTAACTTCTTTCATTACCTGAGACACATATAGTTGCTTTATGCACAATTGAATAAGACAAATCAGCCAATCTTCCTCCACCACAGTGTGCCTCATACACACCCCTCAGAGACATGTGCTGTCCTTCAAGTAGAATTCCTGCCCCTTATCTGTTCACAGATACTCTTTTCATCACGTTATACATTTCTTTCTGGAACTTCTAACATCTCCAAGTGCATTTATAAGGGAATGGATATGTGTGCAGTAATGTGAATTACAACATACCTAAAAGGATTAAATCATCTCTTGTTATTTGTATTGATTTTCCATTGTCAACTAAAATTAACTTCAAAGTTATAGCAATTTGTAGGGGAACTTGAGACAAGATTGATAACAGATGTTTTCTTCTACATTTTCTCAAAGAGCTGTCACCCTTGACAGATACCCTAGAATGCAGTTATGCAAGGAGATGTTAAAATGTCAGCATTTCATTAAAAATAAGTTACTAGGGATAACAGGGTGACTTCTTAGCATATCCCAAAGCACAGGGAACGCCAATATGTTTGCTAGAATTCCTCCAAGAGCAAAAGAACAATGTATCTGCAAGGAATGAGACAACTCTTCAGCACCTGGAAAAACACAATAGGGAGAATCTTCAGTTTCTCAGAGGTGCGCATTCCTACAGGGAAAGTAGAGTTATAATGCAGCTGTTAAGCTGAATTGGTAAATGAGACCTCTGATTTCACGAGTAAAGAATGTATGATAAGAGAGGCAGAGTGACAGACAGA
Organism: Tympanoctomys barrerae; assembly: GCA_002564285.1. NCBI lineage: Eukaryota > Metazoa > Chordata > Mammalia > Rodentia > Octodontidae > Tympanoctomys > Tympanoctomys barrerae. Next base: position 9,241 of record NDGN011523942.1, on the reverse strand, counting down.
CAGACAGAAGGAAAGAGGAAGGGATAGGGAGATTGAGATTATGCGTTAGGGTAACGGAAAGAATTTTAAAAGGAGTTGTTCTATTGTAAATAGGAAGCTAGCAAGGTGTCACATACAGTGACAGCATTGGAGAGCTACAGTGATGGGCTATTTTGAAGAAGTTGACATTAATGACCACTCTAATAGAAGTGTACCAGTGAAGATAGTAACAGGACTAAGAAAGCATGAAAGGAGAAGTAAGCATTGGAGCCTGAAAGGCAAGGCTAAATTTGTACCAGACTTCAGAGTTCTGGCAGTCCGTTGACTTTGGGGAAGCTGAGATGGGAGAAGGAGGGAGTAGGGCTGAGGGTGAGGGAAAGCCTTCAACAGCACCCTCAGGGTGGCCTGGCTGTTGTGTGGGACTCAGGTCAAGGGGGTCCTACATGAGTGAATACTTGCACCAAGTAAAATACATCAGAGATTATTTAAGAATAGTTTAAGCATGTTTGAAGGGTTAGAAAGCATTGTTCTCGGTGAAGCAGCTTAAGGCTGCTGACACACAGCGGGGAGGAGGATGTAAATACCTGCTATGGTCCAATTCTCATGTGTTGTGTCAAAATGTGATTTGGTCTTGTGTGTTTGGAACCCATTTAGGAGTCTCATGACAAGTAAGAGGGACTCAGGATAGTATGACCTGCTTCTCTGTGTGGCGCTAGACTTTGAGGATGCTGGTTCTGTCCCAAGTTGCAGGTATGATTCAGGGGACAGAGGCCCATTACTTTAAAAGGTTCTGAAACAAAAGCTTTATGATGATTCATTTATTTTTCTCTCTTGTGCCCTCACAGCTTGTGGCCAAATTCAGCCACCTGCATGCAGGCCCCTAGCCTCTTGGGAGGTCTGGAGGGTTCAAAATGATTCAAATCCTTTTAGAAGTCAGGCTTCTTGGTCTAGCATGACCTATTCAAAATCTAGCTTGTGTTTCAGGCCAAGAACCTTGGGATCATTGCTGGTGTTCTCTCTCTTTCTTTCATGTTCCACAACCTATCTGTGGAGAAATTATCCTTTTTACCCTTATGACACCTCCTGAGTCAGCCATGTTTTCTCTGCCTTCACCATAGATGCAGAGCTCGGCCATCATTGCTTCTTGCCTGGGTGAATTATCAGTCTTCTCAGCCACTTGCTCACTTTGCCCTTGTGGAACCTACAAGGTCATTTCAAACCTCTGTCGAAAGCCCTTTGATGGCTCTTAGCGTGAGCTTCTCCATGTGGCCTCACGACTCACAGGCCTACCTTTGCCTCTCTGAAACCCCTGTTCTCCCCCGCCTCACAGACCTATTGGGTGCTCCTTAATGGACTTTTTATGCTCTGGACTCTATGCCCCCACCTCTATTTCTTTGTCAAGAGCCCATTTCCCTGAATGATGCATGCCCCACTTTCTGACCTCTCTTGTGACCTTCCTTGCATGCCACCTGCTAAGAGGCCTTGCCATCTACCTCTGGGCCCCATCTTGTCTTGTCTTTTTTCCCCTGCTTTACTTTTCTGCTGTATGAACCATTACTGGTGACATATTTTCTTATTTTACATATTGACACTCTCCCCGGAGAGAGTATAAACTCCTTGGGAACAGAGATTTCCATGCCGTTCCATGCCTATTGCCTGGAGTAGTGCCTGGTATGCAAGGGGACTCAGAGATTTGTCGAGTGGATGAATAAACACTTCCTGTACCTTATTCCTAGAAGCACCACCTGGCCTTGTCACAATAGGCATGATCCTGACCATGACTTTGAAGCCTTGAGAAGGGCTTCCTTTTCCTACCAGTAACCTCTGAGACTGCCTGCTGACTGCCTGCCAAAGCCAATTTACATGATCTGATCTCAGGGGTTTTCCTGTCTTCATCCCCTCCATGGAACGGTTACCTGGGATTTCTATAAGTACCATGCATCTGGCTGCTTATAGAAAGCGCAGGCTGTTGCCTGTCTCTGAGCTTTTTAGGCGTTGTCCTGTGTGCTGTGAATCTGCCATCATCCATCCAACTGAAGTACAACATACAATCACATTAGCTAAGTTGCCCTCTTTTCTACTGGGAAAAGGAATTTCTTTAATCTTTGTATACTTTGTCTCATGATGACAAACATCTCATTCAATCCAAAGATTCCCATCAAGGAAACAACAACAGCAACAGCAACAAAAACAACCTAGAAATGACTCAGCTTTGGAAGCCAGGGTTGCTGTCACGGCCACATGGTGTCACTGTTGAAACGTTAGCTGTCTGGCCAACTGTTGTGGCCCTTCTCTACTGACAGGAGGGCGGCAGTTAGCTGGTACAGAGTAGGTGGCCTGTCACCCCTGCAGTCTGGAAATTTACTTACCATAATAAGTGGGCCCTTCCTGTGGGTTCCGGGGATGTAATTTAAGCTTAGACCTCCCTTTTCCTTTTGTAACATCACCATTCCAGTTCACCGTCTTAAAGTGGGGGGATAGCTTCTGGATTGCCCATACCTATGGGTGAAGGAAAAGGTGGGGGGCAAGCATCTGGGAGACCCTCTGAGAGCCTCCCAGTCAGACCACTGTTTTGATTGACAGCTTCGTCCTGAGACTCTGGAAATGAAGAGCAATCTTGCTAAGAGATGCTTGCTTTTGAAGTGTGATCAAAGCTCTGAGTCTAGGATTGCTTAGTAAGTACAATTTTTTTCCTCTTCACAGCTCAAATGACCTCCATAATTGATAGGCATTATAGTCATATAATGAACTGAAGTAGAGAAAATAAAAAGCCCCAGCTCTGGAAAACAGTGAGAATTTATCTCCTTTGGTGTTGCCTTCAGCTCACACTTGATAATTTTGTGAGGTTCTGTCACCCTGCAGCAGTTTCTATACAACTCAGAAAAAGTCCCTAGGCTCTTTCTACTCCAACTTTAGGTCATTAAAATGCTTGAGCAAACTTCCCAGTTCCTGTCTGTTGAATAAAGATGACCCTATATGGAGAGAGAAACGTAGGAGGTGTGTCTGGGTCAGGCACCCACATGCCACCAGAATTATGTGGAAAGAGAAACACTACCATTTTGCAAAGCCTTCACATGGACATATTCAAGGATCCCAAATTCTCTTGCTTTTCTTGATTTACTTTTAGTGTTTGTACATAAGAGTTATATAAACACACAAATTATATGTTTGTGCTTTTGATATCTTATGTGTGGGCAAATCCCTAAATGGAAAAAAAAAAAAAACTAAACACCAAAAAACTAAACAAGATTTCTTATCTTTAAGCTAGAATATCTGTTTCTTAGAGATTTGTTTTGGTTTTATTTTCTGAAATGGAAGTAAGAACAAAAATAATAGAGAGGCTATGAAGTTCTTAATCCTGAAAGGCTCTTTGAATAGGGTTTCTTTTGTCCAGTGGTCTCACTTTTATGGAAACCTAAGGGAATTCAGATTTTTAATTCAGATAGTGTCAATAATGTCACAAGAGATTCTAATAGCCTCTACATTTAGTTATGAGAAATTGTTCTTCTTTTGCTACCAATTATACATTTTCTACCAATTCACATATTTTTGGTTTACTTCTTTTTGAAGATAATGATGTAGAACAAAAACATTTTTCATTTACTAAATGGATTTTACTTGAAATATCTACTTGATTAATTTTCCCCAATACCGATAGGTCATAACATTAATAACTGAATGTCATGGGTTGTCTTACTTTGATGATAAACTAGGCAATCAAATGTTCATTGTCATTTATAAAGTTGTTCCTCAACCTCGTCAATTAGCTAATTCTAATTTTCTTTCTTGATTTTGCAGGCAGGAAGAAAAGCTCCTTCTAGATTTGGTAATAGAATTTAGAATTTAGAGTATCTGTATTCTCAAACCCACTCTCGACAGCACGCACAAAGTAGAGCTCATCGAGCAAGGCAGCTCACTAAAACAAATTAGGACTGTCAGGATTCCTATTTCTGGCTAAAATTCAAAGGGGTAAAGCATTTTAAAAAGGCAATAGAGTCCATTTCAAAGTAATAAAAATAAATCCTTTCTCTAAAGAATAAGAACATTAAACATCTGTGATGCTTTCTGGAACTCTGGGTTTGAGTTTATAAGATTATACCAGGGATCATAAACTCAGATGTCTTCAGGACCAGATCAGCGATATTAATTCTGGCTTGGGAGAACAAAGGTGAGCTGGTAAGTTCTCGGATCATCAAGAAGGGGCAGCTGCTTTTCAGCCCCTGGCAGCTGCAATCATTTGAAAATGTGGACCTGGCCTTGTCAGAGCTATTATCCTTTCAAGAGTGACTATAAATCCAGATTTGTATAAGGAAGCTCCTGTACCCTTGCCATACACTTTCATAGGCTGGTTTACTTTATCTTAGATACTGTCTCTGTATCTTAAACAGCTGTCATCAGGCAAGCAATCATGTCATTACATTGGTTATGTGAGTCAATAATCTAAATTTTTCTAAGCTTAGCCAATGGAGAAGGACTAGGACATTATTCAGTTTTTTATTTTTGATATAAGAAACTCTTTAAAAATATAACACAATTTCTGAATGAATATAGTTCTATACTATATTATACTATAGTTAAATAGTATAAAGTCAATTAACCCTTAATTGTTAAACTTTGACTAACATGTGCAAAGGATTATATAATTTGGGGCAACATCCAATGTTCTACATAGTATTTCTTGGCCAAGAGTCATTGAAATTAATAATTATAACAGTAGAAACCTTGAGCTCATCATAGAGAAGATAGGAAAACAAATTGCAATCTTTGATTTTGATACTTTTGGACCTAAAATCTTTTTACTTAGGAAAGATTATAATTTTCTTTTGCCTTGGATTCCTCAGTAGTGGGAAATATCTGTTTACAAAATATGTTTATTGTTGTACAGGCTGCTATAAGTACAATTAAATGTGTTTGCATGCATTTCTTAATCAATCTTATCAGTGTGCTACAAATTCCTAACACAACTTGAATGAGTCAGGTGACTTCTTTGTACCTTAACTCTAACACACAGGCGCTTTGGTCTTAGAAAGTCACAAGGCCCTCTTCAGAATTTTGTCCATAACACTGTATTCTTTGACAGCAAGGCTCATGCTCGCATTAGGATAGTTACTTCACTTCCATACGTTGCTAACCGAGGAAGGTCTGAGATGCTTTGCAATTCTTTGTGCTTTCTTTCTCTTCCTCCTCTTTCTGATTTCCCCTGATGAATAGTTTACGGAGACTTTGTTAGATGTGCCAGCCCCTGCACACTACATGTGCATGTGTGTCGGTCACAAAATGCTTCAAAACTAAGAATGGCAACTATATTTATATTCCCAGAATGTATTATAGTTACTGGCACATACTAGGCACGCAGTGAATGAATAAAACCTTGCGCTAGTCTTTCTGATTTTATCCAGTCATTATTAGTTTTTATATAATTTTAAAACAACTTCAGGGGGCCGAGGAGATGGCTCAGTGGAATAAGCACTTCCCCGGCAAGAGCAAGGACCTGAGTTCAATCCCTGGTTCTGCCAAAAAATAAAAATAAAACAACTTTGAAAAACTGAGAGTTTTGAAGTATCTAAGACCAAGTCATTATGAAAAAGAAGCATGAATTACACTGACAGTTTGCCTTCCCACTCAAGTTCCACACTGTAGGTGTGCCATCACAAAGGTTGCCATCATACAGACATGCCTGCACGTGCAGAGGTATTTCACATTCTAAACAATTTAAATATTCATGGCATTGACTAGAACAGAAATACTGAAGCTCAACTTCATCAATAGACTCTAATGAGTCAGTCTTTTGAGTTTGTGTTTAGGGACGAATTGTACATGCTAACCAATACTATTATACATATTTCCTGTTCAGTAAAGTACAATTTCTTCCTTAGGAACTGCTATATAAGTGCAGAATAAGCTCCAAACATGGCATACTGAGGTTGTTGTTTACACAACTTGAGATAATGCAATTTTGGGTGTAGTTAGGAAGTTTTTCAGCAAGAAGAATGCTCATGTTGCTCACAGGAATATTAATCCAGGGAGGAAGACAACACTAAGTCAAAAAATCAGTGAAAATTCAGACCTCCTCAGCATCATGCAGAAAAATCCCCTAAAAGAAAAATCTGTGCTGTAACTTGTACAATTTTTATCTTTATATGCCTAGCAAATATAAAGAAGCATATTCAAGCTTTTAAGAGTAGAACACACAGAACACAAGTTTACATTGCTAAGAAGCAAAGTTTTTGTTTAACTTGATGGTGGTTTGACTTTTGATCATAATATGGAACAAATTGGACTGTAAAACTCTTTCCAAAAAAACCTAGCCCCTGAACTTAGTACCCAGATTTCTCTTGCCTGATTCTGTTGAGTTGAAGGCATGTAGCTATCACGTTCAGAAAGCTCTGAAATCTGCAATTCAAATCTTCAGGATTTGTGTCATTACCGGGGAGTAGATTACTTTAATTTACTGGTCAGAAAAGATGACAAAGAAATATAGGCAGAAATACTTTTATTGCTTGACCACCATAATTCTTATCCATAAATGAGCAGGAAAGCTTTTACCGTAATCACTAATAATTGCACTTGGACCACTTGTCTTTTCTATGAGATAGTCTTCTTAACAATGATTTAAAATTGATAAATAGTGTTACTATACATATTTATTGTGCACTGTTTTGTTATACATATATATCAAATGTATAATAATCAAATCTTAGTAATTAGCATATCCATTAGCTCAAACATTTATCATTTCTTTGTGATGAGAAAATTCATACTCCTTTATTATTTGAAGTATACAATAAATTACTGTTAACTGTACTTGTGTACAGTAGAACACTAGAACTTATCCTTCCTACCTAGGTATGTTTTGTGGTAAGGTACTAACATCTATTACCTCCACCCTTCCCAGTCTCTAGTAACCATTATTCTCTCAAATTCTATGACACAAGTTGGCTAAGCTTTGCACGTGAGTGAGAACATGGAGAATTTATCTTTGTGCATCTGGCTCTTATTTCACTTAATGGGAGTCTTTTATGTGCTACCAGAAGAAGAGTGGTTATCTGATGCTCCCTACTGCTGGGCCAGCTGAGAGGTAATTTATCAGCTCACATAGCCTTAGAAAGCAACTCACATGCAATCTCATCTCAGTTACTTAACAAGACTGCAAGATGCTGTCAAAAGATCCAGACCTTCTGAGTTTGGGGAGCTTTTTTGTGTGTGCTGTCATTGCTGGGGAATGGAACAAAGAACAAGCAGAGTATGAGAGTGTGGTGCTCTGTGTGCTTTTTACAGTTTCATAAAGAACACCAGCTGTAGCTGAGGCCAAATGACCAATAGCCTCCGGGACAGACTGTTCTCATTTCTATGGCTTATAGAGAAGACTGTCCTTTGCTTCTTTCTCTAAATGTGTTTAAAAATCAGTCTGAAAAATAGCTTGATCAGATAAAAAGTTTTTCTTAGGACTCACAGATAAATGGTTAATAACTTGCTTCCATAAAACACAGTTATCTATAATCATTTCCATTTAAAGAAATATATCTTCTGCATTTTAAAACCAATTATACTTAAGTCACTCAGTTTAAATCAGATATTCAATGTCTAGTCTTTTCACTCAAAGTCCTCCTGTCAAAAAAAAATTAAAAAAAAAATTCCTCCTGTCCTTAAAGAGGAACTCACAGAAGCATAGGGCCTTTTATTTAAACTTATTTTCAGAGTGGCTTTTAGGGATCTTCCTGAACCTTTATCTTAGTATGCTTGTTGTTAGTAGTAGTGTCAAAGATTCCAGTGGTCAGGGGCACATTGTGGTCTTGATTATCCCATTAGGGATTCTATAGTAAGTGAGGTTCCATTCACAATTAGGGTTGAGCCATTTCTTCTCTTGAGGTAAATGAACTCTTTCTGGGTACGTCTGCATGTTAATTATCTGGATGGAATCAACCACAATAATTAAGAACTAATTCTTAGGAAAGAATAAGATCTCTACAGCTAAACATCACTTCCCACCTTAGGGGAATCAAGGGAGTCTAACAGCAAAAGTGTCTTTAAACGAAACAACTTCGATCCACGCTTCCTCATGGTAGCCCACCTGCTCCCCTCTGCTAATACTTCACTTTCTACTTCTTTCCTGGTCTTTTAGTCTCCACGCCTGTATCCCATCTTCCTAAATTTGTTCTGTTTACTTTAGACTCAATCTTTATTATTTTCCAAAAAATATTTAAGAAACCCGTGTAGTTACCCTTGCCTGGAAGCCTTCATCCTTTGGCTAAGGCCATGATTTTCAGCGAGGTTTTTTTTTTTTTTTTTTTTTTAAGTTGGAATTTGTCACTGTCTCCTAAATATAAAATTAGCCTTAAAAATCAAATTATTCTTAATGATCTCTGAAAATCTGGCATAACACTTATTTTCTTAAAAGGCTTTAAAAAAACCAATCCAGTGCCCATGCTGTGCTCTCTGCACTCCTGGGGTATGCTGAGATGGTGACTGAGATTGGGCATGGTGGTGTGCGCCTATAATTTCAGTGCTCGGGAGGCTGAAAACAGGACGATCACTAGGAGTCTGAACTGCATAGTGAGACCAGGTAGACCCGATACTAAATACATTAAAAAACAAAACAATCCAAGCTTGTTTTTTCATTTGAAAAAGTGGGGTAAATATGAATGTATCAAAGGTTTGCTGTAACAATTAAACAGGATAAACTATGTTCTATTTAAGATGGTGTGTGGCAGTTAGCTCCTTAATTTGAATAATTGTCTACCATTCTGAATTTTGCTTTATTCTTGAAGCACTGTTCCTTTCTTTCTTTTCTTTTTTTTTTTTTTTTTGCGGAACTGGGGATTGAAC
>NDGN011523941.1:7331-33893 GCA_002564285.1 Tympanoctomys barrerae | reverse complement strand
GTTTACAGCCTCCCAAGAGCTGGGATTACAGGCACGCACCACCATGCCTAGTCTCAATTGCCAGCTCAGTGTGCCCTGGGGGTGGGGCCGGCATGGCAGGCCTGGAGATCAAATCCTCTGTCCCTGAGCCTGATTGCAGGCACTTTAATCTGCTGAACTGTTTGGCCAGCCCCTCGGCATCACCTTAACTGTCCTACTCACCTGTTTGAAACTGTTTCATTACTATTATATGTTTATTTCTCATTAAAATGAATAAAAAAGAAAAAGAAAAGAAAATATAAAAATGGTAATATATAAATAAAAATTACCAAACAGAATTTATGGAGATCAGTCAGTCCACAGCTGGCTGGCTCCATGGCATGAAGCCACTGCATAGCTGACTGGCACAACAGGGGGAGGAGGTGCGACCCGCGGGAACAGAGACTCCAAAACAGGAGGGGGGAGTTGAAAGAAGAGTGCTCCCTTCCGTGAATGCCTCTCAGTGAGCTAGCCAGGACTGAGCTCCAGATGGGAGGCTTGGGGTGGGGGGAATGAAGCTTCAACCTTAATCATTCTTGTAAGGTTCACTTCTAAGAAAGGAAAGCAACTGAGAATAAAGACAGCAAGCAGTCGCTTTTCATATTTAGAGAAGCAAAGAGAAAATGATCTGGATCTCTAGGAAAGGTGGAGAAGGGCATAAGTAATTAGAGTTTGGATGTCACACACTGATCTATTCTGACCTCTGTGATGGTTCATCCCCACTGCCATGATAAATTGACTTTTGCATGTGGGTTAGGATTCTATGAATAGACACAGAGATAATAGTGTTCAAGATGACTTAAGTAGGCTGTAATCAGCTGCTATACTTCCCAGTAGAGGTGCTGCTCTGTGACAGCTAATCATCTTAGGCACTGCTTGAAGACATTCATTCCTTACAGTTTTTATACATGTAGATAGACCCTGATTAAACCATCAGTACTCCCTAGGCCCATTCAAGTAAAACACTATTTATACGTGTTTGGGCATTGTGAGAGAATTCGGTATGAGCAATGACGAGGAGAAAAAAGCCTCCCTGAGGGAAGAAGAGGAAGTGCAGGAGAATTGAAGAAAGAGGAGACTCTTTGAGGTAACCAGGACAAGCAGAAATTCTCAGAACAAGAAGCAGCCTATGGACAGCTCAGTGCCAAAATAGAATTAACCGGAAGAAACTTGGCAAACCTATTGGAATATGAATCTGACAAGGAAAACTGCAGCTGTGTTATGAAGGGCCTCGCTGCTGTACATGCAAGGATAAGGGGCCAGAGAGCTCTGGATTTGCACAAAAACATTTACAATTGCATTGAAGAAAGTCTACTTTGATGTGGAGAATGAAGAACAGTGTGATAGGCAAGTAATGGCCCAGGAGGACGAGTGCCCTCTAACCCTCTGAACCTGTGAAAACAGTGTCATCAGCACATGAACGAAGTTTACAGAAGTTGCCTCCTGGCCTCGTGAACAAGTGAGGAATATTCCAGAAGTCAACAGCCTTGAAAAGGGACATTGATCCAGATTATTTTGATGGGCAGAAGAACAACAGAAGAATGGCATCTATTCTCGCTAGAGTTAAGGATGGTGGATGAGGCCTCCACCCAAGGCCTGTTCACAGCCTGCAGAAACTGGGAGAACAAAGGAACAGCCTCATCTCACCGATTTCCCAGAGAGGAATGAGGCCACAGGAACCTTGCTTTTGGCCCTGTAAGACCCCGGGGAATGTTTAATCTACAGAGTATAAGAAAAAAACTGGGGTTGTTTTAAGCCACTAAATTTGTGGTAATTTGTTGTAATAACTGTGGACAACTAGGCCAGATGGATAAATGGCTGGCAGGAGACATACTGAGGAAGCTGCTGTGATCCACACCCAAGAAAATATCTCACAGGCAATGTCATATTCTTCTGACAAATTTGTGGCATTTCTAGAAAGAGTAAATATAGGCAAAATTTGTTCTAATTTTTGAATTTTCTAGAAGAACATAAAAGATAATTTGTCTTGAACGAAAGAGAATTACTCATTTGCAGTCAATATCTTTCAATGAAGACAAATGCCCCTTATACCCACAATGAATAAGGAAGCAGGAAAAAACCAAAACAACAACAAAACAAACAAGCAAAAAAACAAGTTCTCTAGACCTTTGAGAACTAGAAGAAAATTCCCTTTTCTTAAGCTGGTGAGAAATAATTTATTTATATTTTAAGAATATAAATATTTAATTTTCAGTTGGCTATTCAGCAATGTCATGCCATTAGTGCTTAGTAGTCAGTCTCTGAAGGACATTTTCCCCCATGCCTTATATGAAACTGGGAGCCTTTGTACATTTCCTTAAGCTGGAGGTTATGGGTCATAAACTTCCACTTCAGTTCTTCCAAAGGCTATTCTATTGATTGAATTTATAAATTATGAAGAGAACAAAAGAACACAATTTAGAAATTCTGAAAACCTAGATTATTATGTGGCTTTGTGGTCATGGGCAGTAGTTGAAACAACACTGCATATTTCCTGCATCTGTAAAAATAGGGGGAAAAATACCAGCTATCTTCTGTCCTTAGTGTGAAGTCTAAGTGAAGTTATTCCTTAAAGCTTTTCGCATGTTGTCTAGCACAGATAGTAAAATTTTAGTAAATTTAATTATTTTTATGGTAATGTCTGGTCTCTGCAGAAGCACATGATGATGTTCTGTAAGGAGATGTGACATGTTGTGGTTGATTCACTGCGTCAACTCAAGAAGTTGGAAGCTTGTCTCGATCGTCTCAGTGACTCTCACGTGGAGAGTCCACCCTAGAGAGAATCAGCACAAAAAGGTGGATGAATGGGTTGAGGAAGGCTTCTGAGCACCATGTTCTCAGAGGAGCTTCAATCTTCCCAGCAGCTGCCCCTTTCTTGGAGGAACTCTGGTCTTTGCAGTCAGCATGAAGGGAAGGAAGAGAGGCTTGATGGACGCCGCAGCTGCTGCTCCTCCTCTGCTTTTTGCTGTTCTCCACCTCCATGAACTGCGCACTTCTGCCTTGTGCTACTGTGCTTTGCAGCCAGCCACGTATGGCCTGAAACTTCCCCAGACTGTGAGCTAAATAAATGTTTCCTTCCTTAATTTTGAGTGTTGGTTATTTTGTCCTAGCGAGGAGTGAAAAGTAACAGAGACCCGATGAATTTTGCAACCTGAGTTTGCTATATTTTTGTGCGGGATGGCTATTCTCCCACCTGATTTTACATTCCTTTGCAGTTGACTGAGACAATGTAGAGACAATCTGTGTGCCAGAGTAGTCAAGAATAGTAGATGAACTTCTCTGCATCTTGGTAGAAAGCAGGAGCTGAGGAGAAAACTGTTTCCAAGACAGTGTAGAATTTGAACTGCAAATTAAATGACAATGAAGATTTAAGGCTGTTCAGAACAAAGACAAGATTTGATGTGGTAAATTATAGTGTTATGAAATGTGACAGTGCAATCTAGTTTGATTAAACCATAGAAAATTCTTTCAAGCAGGCATGAGATATTAAATTGATGGATTTCCAAGAAATGGAACCTTACACTAGGTGTAGGTCTTGCTTGGTGGTGAGAGGACTCCCTGGAGCATCTGCACTTGCACGTGATGAGCTTCATCTCAAGACCAAATGGAATGACAGGTAAGAGATTAGAAACCATTCATTTTTTGAGAAAGAAAACCTATTCAGACCATATACATCTGAGATAATCTAGTCTTAAATGCTGCTCTTAGCTAGAGAATAAAATACGAAATGAAATCTTGAAGCATTAAAATGTTAAGAAATGCTAATTTGTGAGAGTCTTGAACTGTTGCTACTAGGTTGGTAGAAGTATAGCTACTTTCATAGGATGGAGCACTCATTGAATATTAAAAACAGTAAGTGAATCCTTTCTAACATTTACTGGTATGATCATAAAGGAATTATCTTCCTCTGAGAGAATAAAAGCAAAATACAAAGTAGTGTGCATTATATGATTCAGTATTATAAAGACATTTATATAAACATTTTAATAATCAGTACTTACAGGAGTAGTTATGAAGGGAGTGCTGCTATTTTTAATTTAGTAATAATGTATCACTTGATTTTGGCAACAAAACATATTAATTTAACCATATTATTTAAATGTAAGACAATAATGAGGTTATAAATTAGATAATCAGTGAGACTGTGAATCTGTTTCTCCTAGATGGGTAAGTCATTTATATAGAGTAAGCCTCAATAACTGCATGCTTAAAAGAATGGAGGTTGAATAGAATTTTGAAATAATGAAGATAGATTTTCAGTTACTCAGGATCATAGAAACTGAGAATTAATCTTCTAAGCACAACTCCTTTTAAATTATTAAAATGGTCATAGCAAACCCTCAGGCTTTCAACCTTTAAAGTGGGCATTTCTCTTTCTACATTGAAGACAAGTGAGGGAAAGTGTGGCTTTCGCTGGCTGCTCTACGATATTTATAGCTTACCAGCTCTAAAACTGTCATCTATAAATGTTTCAGTTCAAGATTTGAGACCCAGTGTCCTCTTATTCTGTTTTCTGTTTGGGAGTGTGAGCAAATCTCCTGACCCAGGAGCCACTATAGTGAGGTTCTTCTCTGAAGTCCAGTCCTGAGGCTTGGGCTTGTTACTCTGCAGTGAGCTGAGCCCGAGTGGACACCGAGGCAGAAGGGACCACGGCAGGGCCTCTTCAGCCCGCTTGCCTCTTTCCTCATCCCACATCAGGGTTCTGACAGCAGAAGGGTGAGAAGCACAATTATTCCAGGAAGTTTTACATTATTGAACACCAGTGGCTCTGTAGTACAGTCATAATAATAAATTATACAATAATTGTAGATTCAACTTTTATGTTTTCTATTTCTTTACAGATATGTGAATAGGAGAGACGATATCTCCTACTGCTACATAAATCAAATTCTACAAACACACTCTGATTGACAAGGGTATAGTAACATACATCGTTCATGTGACCAAGAATACCTCCACTCTGTTCTTTAACATTAATCATCCGACCACTGCTACCATATTTACTAAATATCAGCCAGTCTTTGCAAAGTAGAGAATGATAGCTGTTCCCAAGCCCTATCACTCAACTTCCTTGAAACACCTGGAGGGCAATTCTGCTGTAGGCAAAACCAAGTTTAAAAACCTTGAAGAGAACACCAGAATGAATCCATCAAAGAAATGTAAAAGCAAAGTACTTTTCCCCTCAAGAAAAAAAAAATCCATGAAAAAGAAACCAGAAACAGCCAGCTAAATTGAATGCAGTGTTTTCCCCATCTGTCCCCTACAGGAAGAAATGAAATAGCCCCTTGCTGAAAGCTGGTCGCGTTTTTCACCCGCTATAATACACAAAAGCGGTTATGAGTTACTGCAGCCCGTTCCTGTGTCAGGAGGCAGACAGTGAGTGAAAGAAAGAATTCTATGCTCTGGAAGGGTCGGCTAAGTGTGACAGGCAAGATACAGACACACATCATGAATGCAGAGTGAGCAAGGAGAACTTCTCAAAAATTCCAGGAGAGGTAACTGCTTTCTGCTGCTGTGACGTGAAAAGCAGAGACTTTGTGGCCCGTCCTCCTCAGCTCCACTGTCGTCAGTTTGGCCCTAAAATCGGGGACTCCCAGAGTGCGCCTGTTCTGATAGTTCTCTGTGAGCCGTCTGTGCTGTCCGGGCTACATGAGTCTACTGGAGAGGAGAGATTACTCAGGTTGTCTTTTCGTGTTGAGACTCTGCACATTAACAAGCGCAAGCAAGGTTTATACGTTAAATACAAGTTTGTTTCACAAATGAATCCATGCTTTAAAGAAACATTTATCATAGTGGGAATATTACTAAAGTATCTTTATAGTAGCACTGGAATGGAATGATGAGACCCTTAGGAACTGCAGTATCATCTCTGATCCCCAAGTTGACAATTTTTAACTTTTCAGAAGAATACCTCTCTTTTTTTCTTTCTTTGAGGAATTTTTGGTAGTAATAAATATACCACATTTACAGTTTTGTTACCTTTCTTCATTTGACATACTACTATTCTCTAGCAGCACAAGGTTTTGGCAGCATAAAAATATATGTTTTATATAAAAGATCTCCAGCTACAGCTACTCAGGTAATTTCCTATTCATCATTGAAATGTCACAGTGACCCTAATACATAGGTGCTACTGGGCATATATCAAAATCAAAATTCTAGAAATGTTTTAGGAGCACATTTGCATTTCAATGCATACTTTAATCAACTTAAAGTGGTCGGGAATGCAGATATTGTTGACTCTCTAAGTAATTAGAAGCCACAGATTCCGGTCAGGGCCGGAATCTCGCTCTCACAGCTGGGCACTTTCTGACTGAAGTCACACGGTGCTTGCACGCTCTGCCATGTTCGTGCGTCTGCGCGGAGTGTCCTCCACTTCGCTAGACTCCTATAAACCAGGAACACTAGAAGCTGTGACCCCACTCCCGCCTGCCGCCAGAGCTTCACGCCTGTGTTTCTGTCTGACGGAACTGTCACTTACGCGGTTCTTCTTTGGTTTTCCTGCTGTCATCGCTCTCAGCTCAGCACGGGCTCTCCTTGCACTGTCTCCTGATAGGCCAGAAGGCAAGCTTCGCAAGTCCGTTTCCTGAAGATTCGCTTAGAAATACGTTTTTGTTCTCAGTGTCAAGTGTTCAGTCCATCATGATTTCTTGGTTCAAGTGACCAGAACAACTTGCAATCTGATAACCTATTTATTTTTTAAGGCATTCTCATGCTAAAGCCAATAATATCTTAAAACATCTCTAAGTCCTTTATAGATTAATATATTAAACAACTCTCTATGGCATTCCTAACCATAAGTATAGGTAGACCTCAGCACCATGAAGCCCTGGCCTCAGGACTCAGCTCCATTGTCTTACTCCCTGGTTATATCAGTCATAGCTAGTGACTCACCAAGAACACAGACTTTTTTAATGTTCAAGGCTTAAGGCTTGTTCTCTCCACAGACGTTTTAATACCCCCTTTGTCTTTTTCTCTCTTACTATAATTTCCAGTCTTCTTTCAGTCTCCTCCATCTCTTCATCAGGAAATCCTCAATTTCTTGTGTTGGGTTATAAACATTTCTATATGCATATATCATAGTTATGTGTATATTAAATCACAAATACAAATATCTTTCTAGCATTTGCTAGTCTCTATCTCTGCATTCTCTCTATATTCTTCAATAACTGGCAGGGCATATTTTGTCCATCCGTATGGCCATAGGAGGTGGCATGTTAACAGCATATGAAAGTTAATAACCATCTAGCATTCTTACCTGCTGCCACGTTGTGTATAATGCACATTAGTTCAGGTATCCTAGAAATGCTCATCTATTACACAATGCTTCCTTAAGCTGTGGCAGAAACTTTGTTATCCACCATGGTACAATGGCAGACAGATCATAGGAGAGAGCTAAGAACTCACAGAGTGCAGGCAACATGGTACCAATAAGTAAACCCAACGATACTTGTAACCCCTTCACTATTGAAGGATATAAGCTCTACGAAAGTCCTGGTAATATAAGCATTTCAAATGGGAACAGATTCCAATACTTGTTTAATCATAAACTCAACAGGTTAGTGGATGATTAATAAATTTTGTTTAATCATTCCTCTGTGAAGACTGTGTCAAATATATAGCGTGAGGTTCTTTTCAATGTAAAGCTTGTTTTATATGTCTAATAAAGTATTGAAATTTTGAGAGCAGTATGTAATTTAAGATAAGGATGTTCCAGAGGATCTGTAGTTGGTTTTTTTTATAAAAAATTATTTAATTTCTAATTTCCAATGTTTTCTGCCTCTCTCCACATAATGACTGGAAGAAGCAACTTAGAGCATTTAGATTCATTTTAAATTTGCATAGTTTTGTAATTGGACTTAGGTAAAATCCTGATATAGCCACTTACTAAATCTACTAATGATGGTAGTGACATGAATAGCTTCAGGAGAGGAATATGTGGACTACTTTTGTGTTTTTAACTCCATTGTACAATTTAAGACTCTTGGAAGTTATTTATCTAAACTTTTTCTGGGGGGGGTATTGGGGATTGAACTCAGGATCTTTAGCTTGCCAGGCAAGCACTTATTCTACTGAGCTATCTCCCTGGTCCAAATATTCTTAGCCCTATAACAGTTTTGGTGAGCAAACACCTGGAATATCAATAAAGGGCATATACTCTTGCATATTTTCTGAGAAGTTGGGACAGCAATTGAAATTTAGTTTAACAATTGAAATATAAGCCAGCAAAATCAATTACTAGATAGAATTATGGTAAATAAATTATCAGGTTTGATTTCCCTTATAATGAAACTATAATAGTCACAAGAATTAAATGTTATGTTTTACATTTATATAAAAGATCACCAGCTACAGCTACTCAGGTAATTTCCCATTAATCATTGAAATGTCACAGTGACCCTAATACATAGGTGCTACTGGGCATAGATCATAATCAAACTTCTAGAAATGTTATAGGAGCACATTTGCAAGCTATTTCAATGAATACCTTAATCAACTTTGAGTGTTCAGGTTTTATTTTTATTAGTTCTTGTTTGAAATACATAAGGATAACCTTTTTATAAGGAGTTCATACAAATATGTGGTGATATATTAATTTCTTATTCCATTTCCCTCCCATTTTTGCCTCCTTTCATATCTGAATTCCACTCCCATATGAGACTTACATCACTATATATATATATATATATATATATACATATATTTCCATTTGAACCAGTTATTCACATTGTATTTTTCTTACTGAAAGAATTAAGGACATCATATTACAGTGATGCAAGACTATCCATGTTTATAGCAGCCTAATTCATCATATATATATATATAGTGTTCTTTATTGTTGTGAAGTTTCTCATACAAGTATTACCATGTGGTAGTTAAGCTGGTGTAGCTATCTTATTTCATTTCACATTGTAGTTTCAGATGCATCCATTTTCCTACAAATGATTCTACCTTACCCTTTTTTATTGCAGAGTACTATCTCATTGTGTATAAATACCGTATTTTCTTTATCATTTCATCTTTTCAAGAACATGTCTGTGCTCCCAAGATCTAGCTGTCACTAATTTTGCTGCTACAAACATGAATAAGCTTACAACACTGAAATATGATGCCCTTAACACTTTCAGGAAGATAAATACAATGTGAATATCTGGTTCAAATGGAATTTCTAGTTTTAGATTTTTAAGGGATGCCTATGGTAATTTTCATAGTGGTTGTACCAGTTTATCCTCCCAACAGTGATACAGAAGGGTTCCTTTTTCCTGGCAGCCTTAAAAGTATTTTTTATTATTTTATTTCTTGATGATAGTAATCATTTCTGGAATATGATGGTTTTAACCTGTTCATTGAATGGCCAGAAATTATGAACAGTTTTTCATCTGGCTATTTTTCTTTTCAGTCTGAGAGGTAAGTTTCTTTTTTTTAATTTAAAATAATTTATTTATTTTTTATTTCACTTTATTGAGAAACAAATATCAATGAGACAGTTTCAAAACTGATTAATAGGACTTCAGAGCTGATTAATAGGACTAAAATAATTTAGAATATTAGAAACAATACAATATTTCACTAAACACAATAATGGGAATTCAACACTTGCTGTTACATTGTATAATGTCTTCAAATTAGCTGTTCACATTGCCAGATATGAGCATGCAGCATTGCTCAAAAATATTATAAGACATTAAAAAGGAGAGGAGAGAAAATAATTTGGTCATTAACCACTCCTTTCAATATGGCAGCACAAATAAGGAGTACAATTATCCAAACTATCTGGTATATGTCCATAAATATATTTTTTCCACTTTCTTCTTTCTTTCTTTTGTGCTGTTTCTCCGTCCAGTTTTTCCTTCCCTTTGAACATAACCTTTCCCTTTCCCTTTCATGTTCTTGCAACACCATGAGACGATACGATGTTTACATGTGTGGGTCAGATTTATTTCACTTACAAGTATGGTCCCTAGTTGCATCCACTTACCTACACAAGTCTTGAGTTTATCTCACTATATAGCTGAGTAGTAGTCCCTTGCGTAAAAATGCTACAACCTTTTTATTCATTCCTCAGTTGATGGGCATTTGGATTGCTTCAAATATTTAGTTAGGACAAACTGTGTTGCCATAAGCCCGGGTGCACATTTATCACTGGCTTATTTTTCTGTTCTCAGTTTTTCTGGAAAAATAGCCAGAAATGGGAGAGCTAGGTTCAGTGAGACCAGTCCTTGTATTTTGAGGCATACACACTGATTTCGATCGTGGTTTCACAAGTGTATATTCCCACCAATAGCTAAGAAGAGTTCCTTTCTTTCCAGAGCCCCTCCAGCCCTTGTCATTGGTTGACTTCTTGATGAAAGCCATTCTTTCTGGGGTAAAATACAATCTCAATGTTGTTTTAATTTGCATTTCTTAAAGGACTAATGATGGTGAAAAGTTTTTCATATCGATATCTATATCCATATTTGGCATTTGCATTACTTCATCTGAGAATTATATAGTCATCTCAGATGCCTATTTTTAGATTGGGTCTTTAAATTTGGGGGGGGGTGCTGATTTTTATAATTCTTTTTATGTTCTAGACAGAAGTAGTCATTTGTCTAAGGGATAGTCAGTTAAATTTTTTATGCATTCATGCATCTTATTTTTACCCCTTTTGGGATTTATTGTGATGTTCAGAAACCTCACAAAGATGCCATCCCACTGGTGATTCGTTGCAGTATCTTCTGTGCTGTTTGCTTTTGCTCATGAACTCTTTACCTGCCCCTGTGGTATAAAGATTTCTACCTAATTTCTCCTCCAGGAGAACTACTCTTTCTGTTTAATATTTGAGTTTTTGATCCAGTCTGACTGTAGATTAGTGTATGATGGTAGACATCGGCCTAATCTTAGCCCTCAGCACGTGGAAAGCCCTTTATCCCCGCACCATTTGTTATAGAGGCTGTCTGTCTTTCTTCCAGTGAACACATTTGCCACCTTTGTCAAAGAGAAGGTCACTAAGTGTGTTTGTAGTAGTGTCTGCAACTTCCAATCAGTTCAAATGAGCCTCAGGTCTGTGTTTTTTCCCAGCACCATGCTGATTTTGTCACAGTAGCTTTGTAGTATCATTTCAAGTCAGGGAGTGTGATGCCCCCTGCCTTGCCTTTGTCACGCAGGATTGATTTTGCTATTCTAGGGCTCTTCTGGTTTTGGATGAATTTTAGAAATGTTTCTCTAGATTGTTGAGGTATACTGATGATGTTTTAATCCAGACTGCATTGAATCTGCAAAACAGTTTTGGGAGTATGACCATCATAATGTTGGTTCTTCCTATAAATGAGCAAGGAATATCTTTCCAGATTCCTATATCCACTTTGATCTCTTTCTTCAGTGTTCTGTACTTTTCACTATAAATATTTTACTTCCTTTGTTAGATTGAGTCCAAATATTTCAATTTTTTTGGATATTATTGTGAAAGGCATGCTTATCCTAATCTTTCTCTTGGTGTGTTTGTTATTTTTGTACAGAAATGCTATTGATTCTTGAGGGTTAACTTTGTATCCAGTTATACCTCTGAATTTGATTATTAAATCTATAAGTCTCTTGGTCAAGTTTTCAGAGTCTTCTAAGTAGAGTATGATATCATCTGCAAATAATGATAATTTCACTTCTTCTTTTTCAGTCATTGTGCCTTTTATCTCTTTCTTTTATCTCACTGCTGTGGCTAATGTTTATAGAACTACATTGCATAGGAGTGGTGAAAATGGTCATCCTTGTCTTATTCCTGATTTTAAAGTGAAGGCGTCCAGTTCTTGTCCATTTAATACAATGTTGGCTGTTTGCTTGTCATAGATGGCTTTTATTAGGTTGAGGTAAAAACCACCAATACCTCTGCTCTGCAGAGCATTTGTCATGAATGAATGCTAGACTTTGGTTGTTGTTGTTTTGCAGCACCAGAGATGGAACTCTGGCCCTTGTGCTTGCCAAGGAAACACTTACTCCACTGAAACACCTCTCCAGCTTCTTTTTTAAAAATTTGCTACAGGGTTTCACTATGCAGCTCGTACTTGTAGTGATCCTCTTTTTTTCAGCCACCTCAGCGCTGGGATTACAGGTGTGCATCACCATGCCTGGTCTCAGTGGCTGGCTCAGCCTGCTTGGGAGTAGTGTTGGCAGAGCATGTGGTGCCAGGGATCAAACCTGGGGCCCAATGCTTGCCTAAGCAGGTGCTTAGTCCACTGAGCTGTCTCTCTGGCATGAGAGTGAAAATTTTTCATAGTAAGTGTTGATGATATTTTTATAGGCCCTTCAGTCATTTTGGTTAATTGCATTAATTTGATTTTTTTCTGTTTTTGATATGGTTAGGTAGCATTTTATCAATTTTATTTAATCTTTCAAAGAATCCACTGTTTGATTCCTTAATTTTTTGTACTATTTTCTTCATCTTGATTGCATTAATTTCTGTTCTGGTCTTCATAACTTATTGTCCTCTTTGGGAGTTAGGCTTGACTTGCTCTTTTTTTTTTTTTTTCTAGGAGCTTTAGGTGCAGCATGATGTTGTTTATTAGGTTTGTTTTGTTTTCTTAAAGTGAGAATTTACTGCTATATATGTCATTATTTGTACTAATTTCATCGTATCCCACAGTTCTGCTAAGTTGTATATACACTTTCTTTTGATTGTAAATACTGTTCAGTTTCATCTTTAATTTCATCTGCGATCTGTTGATTGCTCAGGAGGATGTTATTGCATTTCCATATTTATGGAGTTTTTGATTTCTTATAACAATAATTTCTAGTTTCATTATTCAATTTCAGATAATATGCATGACATAATTTCTATTCCTTTGCATTTACTTAAGCATATCTATGTGCGAGTATATGGCCTATTTTTTTTTTTTTTTTGAGGAACCAGGGATTAAAGTGAAGCCCCTGTGCTTGCCAGGCAAGTGCTTCTTCTACTATCTTCCTGGCCCCTGGTCTGTTTTGGAGACTGCTCCACGTGCAGCTGAACATATGTGCATTCTGATGTTGTTAGTTGGGACACTCTGTAAAGGTCTACTAAGCTCATTTCTTCACTGATTTGATTAAGTTCTGTTATTTCTTGGCTAAATTTTTTTAGTTGATCTCTATCTTTGGAATGACGGGGTATTATGTGCCTCAGTTACAATTGTGTGATTGCTCATTTTATTTTTCATGTCTGTTAAGATTTGTCCAATATAGTTGTGTGTGCCTACATCGGGTGCTTATATATTTGTGGTATTATCTCTTCCTTTTCCAATTTTCCCTTAACAAATATGTAGTGACCTTCCTTATCTCTTTTGATCCTTCTTGGTTTGAAGTTCACATTGTCTGCAAACAGAAGAGCTACTCCTGCTTTATTCTCCTTCCTGGTCACATGGAGAATTTTTTTTCCATCCAGCCTATGAACTTCCTTTTGACTTAATTGTATTTATGCTATACAATGTATTGTGGAACCTTGTTTTTTTATCCACTTTGGGAGTCTGCTTCTTTCTATTGTTGACTTGAGGCCATTTACATTGATGCTTCTAGAAACTTGGTACTGCGTGTCTTTGTCATATTATTTCCTTGCTGTTGGTTCCCTATTTTTTCCCCGTGCTTCACTGCCATTTCTACTGGATAGCTCTTTTCTGTTATCATACTTGAAGTTGTGTCCATTTCTGTCTCTTTCTAGAGTATCTATCAATATGTTTTGAGAGTTGCCTTGTTGCTCACGGATTGCTTTTGCTGCTCTTTGTCATGGAAGCATCTTATTTCTCCGTTATATTTGATATGTTTTTTCAGGGTACATCAATATGGGTTGGAAGTTGTCTTTCAGGATGTGAAATATATCACTCTAAGCTCTTCTTACTTGATAGTTTGTGTGGAGAATTCTCTCGTGATTCTGTTGGGCTTTCCTTTATATTTGATTTTTTTCTTGGTTTCTAACAGCTTTTAATATTCTGCTCGTTTGCTGAAATTCTTATGTTCTTTCTTTCTTTTTTCTTTTTTTTCATTTGTGTATTTGGTACAAGTCCTATCTCACTATGCAGATCAACTTGTGGTGACCTTCCTGTTTTCAGCATCCCCAGTACTTGGACTGGAGGTGTGCGCCACCACACCTGGGCTCCGTCACCTGCTCAGTGCACGCTGGGGGCAGGGCCGGAGAAGCATGCAGGACCAGGGATCAAACACTGGTCCCTGCGCTTGCTGAAGGAGGCGCTCAGTCCTGTGAGCTATCTCACTGGTCTTTTTGCTGAATTTCTGGGGTCTTGACTATTATGTGTCTGGTTACAGGATTAATTTGATTATAGCTAATTGGAATTCTGTATTACTCACTGGTCTATACATCAGATTATTTTCTTATCTTTCAATGGGATTCTTAATGTCTGCATATCTGTTTGAATCTGTTGCATACATTCTAATTCTTTCCAATTTTGTTAATTTAATTTCCATTAGTTTTCTATTCTCCTGTGTTGTACTTTTATCTATGTCTTCTTGAGATGTACTAAGCAATTCTTTCATGACTTTTGTTATTTTTTTATCTGAAAGATTTTTCTGATCTAATTTATTCTATAGCCGAATGGAGTTGTTTCTTTATTTAGTTGCTGTCATTTCAGAAATTTAAGGTGTGTGGCTTCTATGTTCTCCTGGACTTGTTCTAGGTAGGATGGAAGTCTCAGATTGCCTTTTGTTCCTTCATTTTGCCCATTTTAAAACTCCTAATGTTTACTGGAGTTCAGCAATGACAGTAGGGGTCAAACATAGTTCACCAAGGCTGCTGTGACAGTATGGGAGTAGGGGAGTCTCTTCAATGCTCCTGCTGTCCTGGGTTCAATGTGGCTTCTGAATTGGGGAGGAGAGGGCCAACTCCCAGCTCAGAAAGGCGCATATAGGACTTACCAGGGGTCTGCACACATCCAGGGCTTAACCTGCCTTTTGCATTGATGGGGTGGGGGGATTTGTGAGGCTCTCGTAATGTTGTGGGAGAGGGCTGAGCATTGTTTCTACCCATTTCATTTGTATATTTTTTGATGCAGGGTTTTATTTGAAAGGATTCACTGGTTTTAGTTCTTTATTCTAGCTATGAATCATCTGTGAGAAATAGCTGGAAAGTTGTTTCTTTACTCTTTTGGTTACTTTCTTTACTATGTAGAAGCTTTTTAATTTGATGTGATCTTATTTGTTGACTCACGGTACTATTCCTTGTGCAATTAGCTTTTGTTCAGAAAGTCCTTGCCTCACCGATCTTTCTTTCAGTGTTTATATTCAATTTTCAAAATTCAAACAATAAAACTAATAGATTTCAGTATGGGATGTTTATGAAATGCAGAACAATAAAAACATTCACAGTGAAAGAGATGTTTAATAGAGTTACAGATTACCATATATTGAAAAAACATCATTTAAATGTAAACAAAAAACAGAAAATTAAGACAATGGCAGTTTAGGAAAAATATTTCCATTAAAACCAAGGAATAGTCAATGTTGATGGACTGTAAATGCATATATAAATTTGGTAGATGACAAATAAGTTAATACATAATAGATACAGTCAAATTATATTAATGGAAAAGTGGATTGTAAACACAAATAAACCAATGTATTTATTGTCATCCTGTTTCATGTTTGGCAATGACGTAATTAAGCAGTGACGATATCGGACAATGATCTAGAAAGATTCATAGCAAATCTATGATGCTGACTGTGTTGAGGAGGGAGGTGAGCCTTAAGCTGACAAGAAGAACACAGGAGCCTGCAAGCTTTTCTTAGCCAGAATCTTTATTGTCGTTATAGCTACTAATTATTTACTATATCCCAAGTCTTGCTGTGTGGGCCTTTCCATCCTGTCTTATGAAATTTTCACAGTAGCCCTTTCAGAAACTAATAAGACTATTCTCATGTGCTAAGAGAAGCCATCGATGTTAAATATTTACACAAACATTCAAAATTTATATTTATTAATATTTTATTTCTAAGATGAAACTCAAATTGAAAATTTTAAAGGAAATTTCTACACATTTGGGGATTTATGTTCTTTAACACTAATGTAACTATGGAAAAAGTATCAATAGTTAACAAATATCATTTAGTTTTATTTCAAGTCATCATTTTTACTGCTATGAAAATATTTTAACAGAAGAAAAATCCATATAATCCATAATCTTATTGAGATGATGTCTCTAAGTAAAACACTTTGGAGTCATTTTATATTTCAGTGCATTACTGTTCATCAATATTCAAATTGTTATGTGAATTGCACTTATCATAGCATAAATTTCTAAATGAAAAAATATACTCAAAAAGGAAAAGTTTTTAAATATGATGAATTTAAGAAGACTTCAAAACTTTCCTGATATTATTATGTGTTTATCTTAGTATATTTTAAGGAACAACAACATAAGATAGTATTTACTTATTTGATGCAGCCATATGATATATCCATAGAAACTCCATTTTTGAGATACATTTCCAAAACAAAAACAGAAACAGGCCAGCCATATAGCTCAGCAGATTAAAGTACCTGATTAGGCAGATGCAGGGGCCAGAGTTCGATCCCAGGCCTGCCATGCTGGCCCCACCACCCGGGCATGATGAAACGGCGACTGAGACTGGACATGGTTCATGCACCTGAAATCCCAGCACTTGGGAGGATGCAAACAGGAGGATCACTACAAGTCCCATCAAAGCATTGAGACCCTGTAGATCCTGTAGACCCTATCTGAAATACAAAAAAAAAAAAAAAAAGGTCACTATTATATGAAAAGGTAACTAACTTAGTGTCATATGGCAATAAGGCTAGAAAGTGCATTGAGACGGCCTTAAGGTTAGAGCACAAGACAGAAAAGTTGCAAAACTAGTACACATCATCTCTAAATTCTTCGGGCCTAGTTTCTTCTATATTTCCTTACTGTATATTTGTACAGTAAGTCACATTGACAAATTGTACATTGGTCACAATGCAGCAAAATGGATAAATGGATGCATTATTATTAACTAAATCTATTCAGATTTCAACTCTTTCTCCCTAACAACCTTATTCTGTTGTAAAAATCTGAACCAGGAGAGCACGTGCGATTTCCTGAGCTGTTTCTGAGCTATATTTTCACAGACATTCCATAGCAGAGGTGGACAGTTAGAGAAGAGTGACCAGGCATTGTGTAGAGTATCTCTCACTTTATGTTTAGCTCAAGTTGACTTTCTTGTGAGTGGATTGCCGGTATTGGGCTCAAGATGACGGGTGCCAAGTGGTATCCAGACGCATCTCATCACAGGTACAAGCTGTCCACACAAGTCACCTAGAATGTCAGCCTGAGGTTAGAGTCCATCAAACTTATTCACAGTAAAATCTCACCACCTCCATTTCACCTGTAGCAGTTTGAAGTCAGTCAGTAAATTTAGTCCACAGCTAAGCAATGGAAGAAGCTGCCTTCCATCTCTTCCAAGAGAAAATACTTATTCACAGCACTTGAAATCCTTCTGTATGAAATATTTGTTCATTGGCCCTCAATTTAAATATGCTTGATTATTTACTTATGTCATTATGGATATGTCAATGTTTATTTTTAGCATAAGTCATAGTAGTAGCTTCTGCCTCCCTTTTAGATTTACCACCATCTTTTCATTTATTTATTTTTATACTGTATATTGAACCCAAGGACTTCACACTGAACTACATTTACAGACTTTCTTACTTATTTAGTCTATCTATCTATCTATCTATCTATCTATCTAGATATCTATCCATCCACCTATCTGTCTACCTACTATTCTCAAACCTAGGTCTTGCTTAGTCACTAATTTGCCACGGAAGGTTTGAACTTGAGATCCTTTTGCCTCAGCCTTCCAGAGTGCAGGAATTACAAGCCATTTTGATTTCTTGAGTGCATCTTTAAAAATGTTTCAGCCAGGCATGATGGCATCTTCCTATAATTCCAGCACTTGAGAGGCTGAGGCAAAAGTATTGATGCAAGTTCAAAGCCAGTCTGGGATACAAAGTGAGTTCAAGGCCAGGCTGAACAACATAGTGAAAATTTATGAAAAAGACAAAAAAAAGTTTGAAGCTCATCTTTTATTTTCCCTATAACCTTCTTAGAGTTAGACTTTTCTTCAAAATGACCCTTGTTGTTTTCAATTAAAATGGTAACAGAAGCCAATATTAGGTTAAGGACCTAACAATTACTTAAATACATATTCAAGGGCTAATTGTCAGTCAGCACCATGATAAAGCTTATAACCTAGGTTTGCTGAACCTCCACTTTCTGTTTTAATATCATGTCAGTGGGATGCACCACCTTCTGTTTAGTCAGGTGGTCAGAAAAGAAATAGATGAGTAAGCTGTCCTCTGGAAAACTTTCACATCAATCTACTCCTCTGCTCATAAATTGCACCTTTAAATTCTGTCCCTTTCTGTTTTCAAGCCATTTAAACATGCCTTTTGGCCATTACACATGTCTGTCCCATCTCTTTGATTACACAATGGCTGTATCACTGACTCTTAAAAGACTTACACCCTTTCTTCCTTGTAGGCCCCTGGACCATCAAATTGCAATGTTCTTTTTCTTGTGCATGAATAATCCTTGAAGAAACTTCACATGGGGGCTGACTGACTGGCCTTCCAGAACTCCATGAACCTTTGATGAAGAAATGTTTGGACTCCATTCCCCACCATTAATTTTATTGTCTCACATTTTTGATAGGAAGTGTTATGACCCATGTCTTACTTTTCTCATTGCTGAGATGAAATATCTGACACTTAAAGTGGAGGAGGGAGTTTATTTAGCTCACAGTTTGTAAAGATTTCAATCCATAATCAGCTGGCTCCAAGACACAGTGATGAGGCAGGGGAACATCACAGAGAACAGTTTATGACAGGTAGAAGACAATAAAAATAACAAGGGACAAGACAGCCTTTTTCTGTCCCCTAGGTTGTATCCAAGATAATGGGATTATGGCAATACTAAACGAATCAGTGCACTGATTTAATCTCACACATCCTTAATCCCAACATTGCACCAGGAATCAATCACATGATCTAGACCCAGTCACATCTAAAATCTCCCCACCTATGACTGGATGAGGCCTTTGAGGAGCACTTAGCACAATTCCCAACATCCACTGTTAACATTTCTGGTGCACAAAGTTGGCTTTGAGTCCATCTGAGGTAAAATATTGAGGAGAATAATTTGACAATCCTACGTACAGATTAAAAATATCTCCTCTGTCTGTGTTTACTGAGAAAATATTTTTGCATGAGCTAACAAAATTTTAAATCTCACCTTCCAAAAGAAAGAAAAACCTTAGTTTTTCCCATTTTAATTGGCTTCCAGAAACAGGGACAAATAAAATTACAGGGAAAATGAAATAAAGTGTTCTGTATATCCCTATTGACATACTTCAGTGCCTCTAATCCTTGCTGTTTGTGGATCAGTTCATTACATCCTATCAAAGGCTCAGAAGTAATCGTGTAGGCCCTGAATAAATGGATAAGAAACACAAGTAAAGGAGAAAGGAACAAGATTGAAATGTCTAAATCCTATGTTATTTCTAAAGGTTAGAAAAGAATGCATATTTTCTATCTAAATGTCAATTTAATTTGTGTAGCAGCGAACCTCAAATAACAATTTCATTTAATATAAAACTTTTGAAAATGAAGCAATTTACTAGCTAACTACTTGTTTTGCTTTTGGGTGAACTTCACATTTGGCTTTCAGCTGATGGATAACTGAAACATGATTCCTATTTGGAAGCATAAACATAATAGGACACTATTATCAGTCAAGAAGAAAGAAGATTCATTTATAGGCCAATAATCAGTTGAGATTACTGAGGCTTATAGCAAGGATAGTGAATAAGCATGCAGTTATCTGACAGGATGCCTACATAAGATCAGAAATTACTAAGTATTGAGCATTAGTCTGGTCATTTAGGACTTTCAAATGTCCCTTATGTCTGTTGTCTCCAGGAATGGTTTACCTAAGACAAGTGTGGTATAGTAGCTAAGTATATTACGGAGTTCTTGACACTCCCTAGACAAGAGGCAATGGTTTCATCAACCCAAGAAAAATAGTACTGGCTATCAGGGCATACATTCCCATGCACTTCAGGGAGTAGTTGAATCGTCCTGATTGAAATTTCTGATCTTAATCATAGTGACAACCACAGAAAATCACTACTTGGGGTTTTATAAACTGGACCTTTTGGAAGGTAGCTTGGGGAAACCTTGACAGTCAAGGGGAGGAGTTTGAGCTCATGGCTGAAAGGAGATGAAACTAAGAAAGCTGTATCTCAGTCCATCCTGGAGGTTAAGAGGCTGAACTTGGTAAACCTTGCACATCCTGACAGATCAACTGTACACTTTCTTATTAGACAGTACATTACTGCCACACAGTGACTCATATTCCGTCAAATTTTCTTAATACTCTAGTGCAATTATTGTCTATTATTTCATATTAATCTTACATGTTTATAACCATTATCATGGGAGTAATATTTCAAATCTTATGAACATGTGGAAACCCTTTGACTCCTAACTATGCCATCGCTCTTGGACAGAAATGTACTTTCTTACCCTTATCATAAAATGATAGAATTGATCTGAATTCTTGAGATACTTTAAGCACAGTTCTCACATTCTAGAATGAAAGTTCATATTATAGAAAATCCAAGATGTTAAAAAGTCATGCATTTCAAAAGTCTATTCATTTCCAGGCAATCCATCTTTAAATAAATATTTAAAACAAAATATTAAGTGGAATTAAATTAATTTGTCATTCTTCCCTTAATATATATTTTCACTAATCTATATAAGCATATCTTAATATTTTCAACTCATTTAGCTCTAAGACTTTGAGATAGACTCTCCATCATTTAGGCACTTGGCATCAAATTAAAAAATGGAAAAAAAGAGATTATAAAGAGAAAATATTCTGTAAAGTGCATTAATATTAAATTTTATGCCCAGTATCTTGTTATCTTTTAACCTAATTTACATTCCAGTAGGGGCTGAAAACGTAGCTGACTTGTGGCCTTAAAGAAAACCCAACACTAGAGAAAACACAGTCCTTGGCCAGGGCTTGGCGTAAAGAGGCTCACTCGCTCTTCCTATCTATTGCACAGAAGAAAAGTCTCCAAACTACCTTCTAACAGCTGTTATTAAATGCACATCTAGAGAAAAAGAGTCAGTCATCTGATGAGGCATCGAGCTTTTATGGCAAAACTGCCCCGGAAGTGATTGCCCACTGATGACTTTCACATGCTCTCTGTTAGATGTATATGCATGAGAATGTCATTGATGATAGATTTTCAAATGAATCTAGCACAGTGTTCATCTTTTTCTTTTTGATATTGTTATATGTCATCGATGCCTTCTCTTATCACATACTTAAAGATGAATATCTTACCAGGGATTATTAAATTGTATAATTTTACTTTCTCCTATGTATTTTAAATTCCTTCTCTCTCTGTTTTCATTTACCCATCAAAAGCAGAAGACCTATCTTAGTTCTTGGTCAGGTTTGTTCCTTGAGACAGCTGTTTTTTGCTCTATACTTCCAGAAGGAATGGGGTCTATGGATTCAGGAGGGAAAGGACAGCCAACCAACATCTAGCTCTCTCTTCTTGAATATCAGTGGTCTCTTGTTTTGTTTACTCAGCTCTTCTTGTCATTGCTCCATTTTTAGCAAACCTGCTGTCAAGAAGTTGTCGCTGTTTATTTCCCTTGAGTTTAGAAAAATAAAAGCCTTGCTACAGAATAAATTTACAGCATCCCTGGGATTGAAATTTTCTCAGTGTTGGAGGCTTTCAGTTGAGAGGGTACTGGTAGAAAGCCATCTGTTGCTTATTTCTCCCTGACTATGTAAAAGATGTAATCTAGATGGATTCTGGTCTACAAATGTGAAACTTCCACCACTACCAATTACCTATAGTTCAGCCCAATTCCAAGAAAAAAATTTTGATAGTTCCTCACACCGTGACCATCATGAACCATAACTACATTTTTTCATTACTTCCCCAGCTACCAACAATTTTGTGTTCTGAGGACTTTGATGATCTAGGGTGTTCCCATTCTGTCTCTATGGCTCATTACTTTGTGAATGTGATTCTAATGTATCAGGCAATCCCTTAGGAGTACAGCTGCAATGGAGGTTATCTACCAATATTTCAAAATAATTCATAATGAATCCTTCAATGTTCAGGTAAGATCAGCTGTGTTCAAGGTGGTATGGCTGTACACAAATCCTTCAACTTTCAGCCTTGCTTGTGAGGATTTATTCACACTTTGCACACATTTACCACCTTATACAAGATACTATTAAACCAGGAAACCAACAAAATGGAAAGAAAATAGTTTTAATGAGAATACAAAATCTTGATTGCCCTTGGGTAGCTCAGCTGACAGTAGGAGTGTGAGTCCAGGCCTCTCTCTTCCCATAGCATCCTGGGATGTCTCAGCTGATGAGAGAGAGAGAGAGAGAGAGAGAGAGAGAGAGAGAGAGAGAGAGAAGTCTGAGTTCAGTTTCTCCTTTCCTGTAAGCACATGGGATAACGCAGCTGGTGAGAAGAATAGTCTGGAGACTTGCAGGAATACCAGCAATGTGGCAGGACCCCGAATCAGGTGCAAAAGACAAACAGGCAGAACTAGAGGCATGGAAGTAACCTATGCAGCACTGAATCCAGGACTCAGCAACCTATCCTGCTAGAGGAGTCAGACAGACTGCTTCCAACCCATGCATCAGGCAAACTAGGTGCTAGAGGTACACCACCCACACAGGCAGACTCTGAGTATGACACACATGAGTGACAAAGAGACAAACAAGATGGAAAAGTCCAAATCATTGGTCATAAGATGGATGTTAGGTGAACCAGCTTCATGTTGAGGGACAAAGACATGTGGAATCAAAGCAGGTGTTTGGGCCTGCACCCACTTGCTAAATTTAATTTTATCTCATTTTATCTTTGCTCATATCTTACTTTCTTTTCCTTTTTCTCAATTTTTTTTTCATTTCTTTTTCTATACACTTGGGAAGAACTCTAGACATGCAAAACTGATCCAGTCTCCCAAACCCATAGACCAATCCCTTAAATTCTCCTCCATTCCTTATTTTCTGCACTTTTCTCAATTTTCCAAACCTTGTCTGATCATTCCTTATCCTCTAGCCTTATTGCTACTTCCACTTCAGCTATCTTTATTTTATACACTGTCTTCTTTAAATTTCCACACCACAGAATAAAACCAATCTATAAAGGGAAATATCTTGCATACAAATTGCTAATTTATGGTTAGATCTATTAAATAACTATAGACTTTGCCCCTAAGATCTAAATACGAAATCAACAGTATCCAGTTTGTCAGTTTCTAACTTGTACTTGATACTATTGATATTAATGACTGTACAACTTTAACTAGGATGCTCTATCTGCTACAATCACTTGTTTTCCCTTCTGTAACAATGGAAAAGCTCTAGAGTAACAACATCACCACAGCCCCACATCAAAGGACTAGGCATGAAGCCAAACAGATACCAACATCCTACTCTTAGTTAATTGAGAAGGTAGGATCTTGAGACAGAAACAAACCAATAATCTCCTACCTACAGGACATCCCTGTAAAACAGACATTTCCTAGAGTGGCCTTGACACTAGCAATATAGCTACTTATTATAAAAACTAACAAGGATCATCATACAAAATAAAATAATTTTTTGAAACAGAAAAGGACAAGATAAATATGGAAAATGTAACCTGAGACCACCAGTCCACCCAGAACAATCAAAAGACATGGTTATAGAAGAGATTGGAAGACACACACTTGAAATTTCTGAAATGATAGCAACTGAAGTAAAGAAACAAATTCATGAGACAATAGAGGAAATCAGGTTGGACTAATCTCTCAGGTAAAAAGAAATGTCAGTATTTTAAAAGGAATTGATCAACAAATCTATAATAGAGATAGATTAAAGAATAGATGATCCTAGAAAGAGGGTAGAAACTATGAACAATCAACAATTAAGAAATAAAATGTATGAAACAGGTTTGATAAGATATACAGGAAATTATAAATTAAACTGAAAGCTGGTAAAGCCACTGGAATGAAACTGAAGACAGACTTTCAGACTTTGAAGATGGGATATTGGCTAGAAATAATGAAAAAAAAGATCTCTTGAAAGTAACAAAAGACCAGGAAATAGTAATGTTACATCTGTAAGGAAACAAAGAGAAACATAATGCAAGAAAAAATATTGTCAGTGAAAAAACAGAGACATAATAAATGACATAAAAATGATTTGCAGAACTACTAGCTAAAAAATTTTGAAGCATGGGAAAAGAATCTGACATACAGTGAATGAGGCATATAGAACTCTAATTAGCCATATGAAAATAAATCCACAGCCACACATATAACAACCAATATCCCAGAAATTCAACACAAGAACAAAATAGTAAAAGTTATTAGAAAAAAGAAACAGATCACCTACAAAGGGAAGCCCATCAGAATTAGGACAGACTTCTCAATACAAACGCTTAAATCAGGAAGAGCTTGTAGTGAAGTGATTCAAGTCCTGAAAGAAAATGACTTCCAATCCAGTTTGATATACCTGAAAAACTATCTCTCAAAATTTATGGAAAAATAAAATACTTCCATGTTTAAGAACGACGGAAGAAATGCATGGCCACCAAATGAACACAATATATCCAACCCAGATGGACGTACCCTCCAAAACTATTGCTCAGAATTGATGGAGAAGTGTTTAGTATGCATTTACAGTGTTGCACCAAACACATGTGGATTACACTTGCTCAGTTATACACAGGACATACTCCAAAATAGATCCTATACTGGCCATAGAACATGCTTAACTAAATACAAAAGAACAGAAATCATCCC
The DNA here is from genome assembly GCA_002564285.1 of Tympanoctomys barrerae. NCBI lineage: Eukaryota > Metazoa > Chordata > Mammalia > Rodentia > Octodontidae > Tympanoctomys > Tympanoctomys barrerae. The sequence goes on along the minus strand of NDGN011523941.1, from coordinate 9,019 downwards.
ACGTGCATTATCTGATCATATTATCTGACCATGATGTAATGAAACTAGAAATTAGAAAAAACTCCATAAACACATGGAAATTAAGTAACACTCTCCTGAACACCAATGGGTCAGAGGTGAACTGAAACAATATTTATAATCAATGGAAAGTGTAGATGCAACTTATTGAAACCAGGGGGATGCCATGAAAGCAGTATTGAGATAGAAATTTATACAGATGAATTCTCACAGAAAAGAACAGAATAAGCACAAATTTGCTACCCAATTGTGCATCTCCAACTCCTAGAAAAAGAAGAGCAAATCAAGCCTAAAGCCCAAATAAGGCAGGAAATTATAAAGATCAGAGCAGAACTTAATGCAATGGAGACAAATAAAACAATACAAAGAATTAATGAATCAAAGAGTTATTCTTTGAAAGATTAAATAAAATTCATAAACCACTAATCAACCGCACTATAAAAAGGAAAGAAAAACTCAAGGGGCCAGAGAGATGGCTGAGTAGAATAAGTGCTTCCCTGGCAAGTGCAAGGTTCTGAGTTCAATCCGCGATTCCAAGAATAAAACAAAACAAAACTCATTTTCATGCACTGAGAAATGAAAGCATTGAAATCACTATAGATCATGTGGAATTAAGATGATCACAAGTACCTACTTTGAAAATCTTTACTCGTATAGGTTGCAAAACACAAGAAATGGATAGGCTTCTGGAAATGCTTGAATTACCAATGCTTGAATTCAAGAAATAAAAATTCCTAATAATCCAATATCAGTTAATGAAATTGAAAATGTAATTAAAAATTTACCAGCAGAAAATAGCTGAGGTGGATTTTGGATTCACTGCTGAATTATACAAGAATTTTGGAAATGACTTAATGTCAGTGCTCCTCAAACACTTTAGTGAAATTGCAAAGGAAGATATTCTCCCTAGTTCATTCCTGGAGACAAGAATTATCCTGTTACCAAAAACCAGATGAAGACCCATCAAAAAAGAATGCAGGCTAGTTTCCCAAATAAACTACAAGCAATAATCCTTGATAAAATACTAACAAATAAAATGCAGCAAAATATCAAGAAGATTACACACCGTGAACAAGTGAGATTCATCCCAGAAATGCGAGGATAATTCAATATATGCAAATCAGTAAATGTAATACATTATATCAGTAGAGCCAAAGACAGGCCACATTATCATCTCAATAGATTCAGAAAAATCTTTTGATAATGTTCAAAAATAATTCACAGTTAAAGTATTACAAAAAAAATCAGAAAATAATGTTCTTTACCTCAATCTGATGAAAGCTATCGATGACAAACCAACAGCCAACCTCAAACTAAATAAACAAACACTATAAGTGTTCACTCTAAAATTAGGAAAAACTTTTGGGTCTGATAAGGTCAGTGAAATCTCCTCAGGATTTATCCTGTGATTCTCTACCTCAGATTGTAGATCCTTTGTCAGTGTCAGCCATGTGGATGAGTCATGGCCCTTGCTTGGCCAATATGTTCTCTGTGAAAGCCTGAGAGAATGTTTTGTCTCCATGTGACTCTCCTTAGGCATACTCTTCATCATCGATCATTTTCCTCTGTGGCCCCATAATCTCCATGATCAAAAATTTTGGAACATCACTGAGTTACAGGATGTTACAGTACAAGTTCTCATATGTCCTGAGTCTTAATTGACCTTGGAA
>NDGN011523923.1:6321-16506 GCA_002564285.1 Tympanoctomys barrerae | reverse complement strand
TTTTTTTTTTGTGGAACCAGGTATTGAACTCAGGAAGTGCTTATTCTACTGAGCCATCTCCCTGGCCCCCATATATCTTGATTGTTTCTCTTTCCCCATGCCAACCTTTCTTCCCTTTTCCTTTCCCTTTCTTTCCCTTCACCCCTCCTTACTTCCCCTTCCTATGTAAACAGTCTCTTGGGGTTGGGAGATGGCCCAGTAGAAAAAGCACTTCCCTGGCAAGTGCAAGGGCCTGAGTTCAATCCCTGGTTTCGCAAATAAATAAATAAATAAATAATGATAAAATAAATATTTTCTTCCTATTTTGAAATATCTGCTATACATTTTGGTCCTTGTTTACATTTTTGGTTTCTTAAACCAGAGAGACAATGCAGTATTTACATATACATGTCCGATTTATTTCACTTCAGAGTGTGGTCTAAGAGTGTATCCATTTACCTAGAAAAGTCTTAAGTTTATCCTTCGTTATGACTGAGTAATATTCCGTGGTATGAAACACCGCATCTCCTTGCCAGGCAGGTGCTTATGCTGCTGAGCTATCTCCCTGGCCCTAACGTCGCATCTTCTGAATCCATTCATCCACTCATGAGCATTTGGGAGGCACCCAAGATTTTGCTATTACAAACTGTGCAGCTATCAGCATGGGTACGCATCTGTCCCTGTGGTATGATGCTTTTCATCCTTTTGGGAAGATATCAAGAAGGAGGATACTTTCTGTGGAAATTTTGAAACCTCAAAAATGTTGATGAGGCAATAAATGCTCACGTGTCAATTTTATGAGTCTTCTCAGGCTTTCGTAACATAATACCACACCCTGCCTGGCACGAATAAAACATGCACCTCTTCGCTGTTCTGGAGGCTCCAGTGCAGGTCATAGTGCCGGCTGGCTTGGTTTCGGGTGTGGCCTCTCTCCGTGGCTTTCAGGTGGCATGGCCTCGATGTGTCCTCACGTGGGCTTCCTCAGTAGACTTGCTCCTGCTCCTCTGCCACCTCTCTGTCTTCTCTCAGGGCATCAGCCCTGCTGGATTAGGGTCCCCACCCCCGGCCTCTCACTTTGCTCCTAGGCACCCGAGCTTTGAAGACAGTCTCCCCGAGGAGCAGGGTGCCAGCCCAGGGAGAGGGCGACGCAAACAGTTCAATCCCCAGCACACGTTTCCGAATGTGGGCAAGAAGGCAATTCACGTTCCCACTGTCTACTCCCCATCAAGGACACATGTGCATTCCTCGCATGGGATGCTGGAATTTGGTAGTGGACATGGAGAACACCGTCTTTTTCTCTGGCCATGTCCAGAACATTAGACTGGCTATGTGAATATGTGTGTGAGAGTCATGAAGAGTTTCCAAGGACTTCCTCTTGTGACTTTAAGGACAATTAGGAAAGCCTTCGCCAACCACACTTCCGTTAACTTTACCTAGAGCAGTTTCTCCTGATAGGAGAAACTATGTAAAATTCTCATAAGCATATAGATCATCACAGCTATATAAAAATAACAAAAATTATACCATATATATATATCATAGAATACTGAAAGTGGCATGTACATAAGGGATAGCTTTTCTTATTTTTTCCTAATTTCTAAATTTGTTATTAGCCATGCATTATTGTTTTTATTTTTATTTTTTGGCAGAAAAAATAAAAATAAAGGGCTTGAACTCAGGCCCTTGCACTTGCTAGGCAACACTTATTCTACTGAGCCATCTCCCTGGCCCCAAAGAGAGAGTAATTTTTTTGGTGGTACCAGGGCTCAAACTCAGGACCTTGTGCTTGCCAACCAAGCACTTATTCCACTGAGCTATATCCCCAACCCTGCCATGCATTATTTTTAACTACACTAGATTAAAACTATATAGAATTGGGTAATAGTCAAATGTGACTGTGATAAGCTGTTTTACAATAACCAGAGAGTTGGGTTTCTTTTATAGTAACTCTATGATTCTAAGCCAAATTTCTCTTCTTATTCTAGTTTTCTTTTCATATGTGTTGCCCAGCTAAGTGTGTTCAAATTAAGACAACTATGAGGGCATTCCAGCAGAAATTTTACAGAGTACAAGTGGTTGTTAGATTGTGCCTTTCATGTACATCTGCCAAACGTGAAGATTCAAGTTCACTCTATTCAAGAATAACTCTCAAAGCACAGCTCTGCCAACTGTGCTTCCCCCAGAACATCCCCAGTACTGCTCAAGGCCTCTTTGTAATTTCGTGACAGAACCAGTTTAACACTCTCTTCCTTTATGGCTTCCGCTTATTAAAAACTTCCCCGGGCTTCCTGCATTTTACACTATCATGAATGAATTTCTGTATTCCCTACTTATAGCTCATTAGCGTGGAAAGTCCTGGACTGAGCATTTGTGACTCCTTGTGCTGATTTTTGGAGGAAATGAGAGCATGTGGTTTGGGGCGGGAGGAGCTGGGGGATCCTCACAGAGAACAGGAACTACACGGGTGCTGGGGTGTTTGCGATGGAAGCTCAGGAAGCCTTCTGGGGCCTGATTGGGATGATTCTGCCTGCAGGGTGGCTCTGTCCTTGGTGTCCATGAGAATCAATGAAACATTAAATGTTTTCGTTATTGGCAGTGCTGAGCTTAGAGGCTCCTGCTTCACTTCTGAGAGTGCGGCCACCCTGGATCCATGCATCGTGTCCCCAGAGGTGACTGAGCCCAGGAAGCACCCGCAGGAAGCCCGGGGCCTGGGAGGACCTCCAGCATCCAGCCGCCCACTGCCCTGGGAGAAGGAGCATCCCTTGAGCTCTGTGCCCTTCACTGAGAGCCCTCCAGAAGGCTGCCCAGAAAGCCCAGCAGCAGTGCCTGAAGATGCTCCCGCCCAGCACTCAAGGAGGGCACCTCATCCCGGTGCCCTAGGGGACACTGGGACATTTACCCCTGAAGGGGACAGTATGGCTGCCATGGTCTCTGGTGCTGGGGGAGACAAAGAGATGAAGGCTGGGGGACAGACCTCTCCCTCCTACAGTTGCACTGACGGCTTGCCAGGAATTCCATCAGCACCTCCAGGAGAGCCAAGGAACGAGCTGCTGTGTGCAGAGGGTCCCTTAGAGTCCCAAGAGAAAGAGAGTGTGGGTGGCTGTTCCCCTGCAGAGCCCAGGCTGGGTGTGGCTTCTGGACAGATAGTTCCCAAGCTCTGTCCTTCTGCCCATCCAGGCGAGGACAGCTTAGCTGGCCAAGTGGATTGCCCTCTAAAACCTGAGACCACGGTCCCACAAGATTCAGCTCTAGGAGCCTCAGACAGAGAAAAAGGCCAAGTAGAGGCACCACTTCAGCATTTAGCCAATGATTTGGGATTCCTTAGCTCCTGCCATTCCCCTGGGAGCAATTCAGGGGCTGCCCAGGAAGCTGAAGCTGCCACTTCCCAGGAGAGCTGCAGGAAGGCACATCTCCATGCAGAGCCCTTAGACCCACTGAGCCCTACCTTGGTGCCAGGGACAGAAACCCCAGATTCTAGCAGTGCTCACAGTCACTTGCTGACAGAGATGAAAGGTGGGGAGTCCCATCAAGTCTCCCATGTGGCGACAGGCATCCAGGGAGATGTGAGCTACTCTGGGATCCCTGAGCCTTTTCCACTTACTCTGATTGAAGGAATACAACCAGTTTCAAGCCCCACATCACATGCTGCCCCTGGGCTTCCTGCTGCCTCAGACGGACCCAGTTCATTGGCCAGGGAGATGGCTTCCAAAGCTGAAATGCCAGTTTCTGCAGATTTGGTCAAAGAGCTGATGGATGAAAGGTCGACAGGACTAGAAAACTGCTCATCAGATCTTGGAAAAGAGCAAGAATATTCAGAAGCAAGTTTTGGAAAGGATTATGCCTCTTCACCCCAAGAGAGGGCAGAGCGTGGGAACTGGGAGCACAGCCATGCAGAGCCCCAAGGTGTGATGCTGCCCCCTCCCCCTCCTCCTGGGGCTTCAAACAAAAGGACAGAGAGCTCAGTAGGGCCAGAGGAGGGAACCAAGGCCCCTGAGGCTACTGGACATCCAGCTATGTCTAGAGAGAAAGGCAGATGCCACAGAGACAACCTTGAAGGACTGGCACAAGACACAGAACAACTTGGTGCCGTGGATCCTGGAAACCAGTGGGGGAAAGAGTCTCAGGCCTCCCGCTGCAAGCTCTACACACAGGGGGACAAAGACAAGCTGCCAAAGCCAAGTGATGATGCAGAGAGTGCAATCTTCTCCAACTTAGATTCAGCAGAGCCACCCAGAAAGGGAGACACTGGACATGTGGACAGGTCTGACTCTGCGTCAGCAGAGACAGCGTGGCAGGTGGTGGCTGAAGCCACTGGGGCTGATGCAGCCCACAAACCCCATGAGGAGGACCCCCTCCGGACCCCAGCACCAGATGGTACTGGTGAGCCAGTTGTTCCTGAAGAAGCTGCCTGGGAGAAGCCAGGATTACTGACCAAACATCCAGACACGCTTCAGGACAGAGAAGGACAGGGACAAACAGAGTCTCCTCCTGCTTTAAAGTCTGAAAAATCCACTTTTGCTGGAGACGTTGTAACCAAAGTTCAGGAGGTGAAGCACGCTTTGGAAATAAGCAAGACAGGTTGCCCATCCCCCCAGAAGCCCTGCAGCTGTGACACTAAGGGCTTGTTGACATCCCCAGGTCACCCTTGTGGGCTGGGACAAGATGCAGCCGGACAGGAAGCTCATGCTGGTGTGCTGCCTCCCCCTGAGAGAGAGAAGGCAGCAGCAGCAGCCTGTGGGCTCAGTACTCTCAGCCTGACGCAAGACTGTCAGGGAAACCTGCTACGCCCAGGGAGCAGCTGCACAGGAGGAGCTGCAGCAGAGTTTCCCCTGCTACCTTCTGAAGACTGTCCCCAGCCAGCCCAAGTGGGCTCAGGAACATCCTTTCATGATCTTCTCAGGGAGAAGACCCAATTACTTGGGCAAGATAGGCAAGAGGCTTACCCGAGTGATCCTGGGTCTAAGGACCAGGGGGCAGAGTCTCCCCATGTCCACGTCTCTGTGGAGCCGCAGGTGGATGTGTGCTTATCCAGTGATGGGGGACAGGAACGGGTGTGTGGGCCAGAACTTCCTAGGGAGCTCCCCACAGGCAGTCTGTCTGATGCTCTGAGTTCGTCTGCCAAGGACACAGTTCTGGAGAGTTCTCCACCAGTGAAGTCAGAACTGCCAACCCCAATAGGTCAGAAGTTGCCTACAGCAGCGGAGAACGAGCAAGAAGGAGTAGGTGGTGGGGTCTGGCCTCCTGCAGCAGACACCTTGGAAGACTCTTCTCTTGCAGGGAACTTGGGTGGAGAGGAAAGTTGCTGTGCTGGGCAGGGACCAAACAAGTCCCAACAAGAGCTGGTTGGTGTTTTGAAAGCAGGCAGCCAGCATGAAGACGCATGTTGCAAGGATGGAGGAGTTTCTGAAGCAGCTAATGCCTGGCCCCTGCCCCAGGGTGCGGGTAAGACAGAGATGGCAAGTAGGAACACAGTGTCTTGTCCTCCTGACTCAGTAGCTCTCCGCGATGCAGCGCACTGCCTGCCAGCCCCAGCGCCTGCCAGTGCCAGAGTCACACCCACTCAGGATGCCCCAGAGAGACCGACATATGAAAGAAGCCAGGAAGACAGGCAGGAGCCTGCGCCAGCCCTGCAGCAGAGGATGGAGTGCCCAGCCACTATGGATGCAGAGGCCCCAAAGCTTTTTGGAAGTTTCCCATCAACCGGGATGCAAGGGAGTGAAGGTGCAGCTGCCGAGAGTGGTGAAAATACCAGTGAAGGAGACCGCAGGATGCTGGAGGTGCCCGAAGAACCAGATGCTGCTCAGAGGGGGAGCTTCTCTCCAACCGAGCACTGCTTTGCATCCGGGAAAGAAGCTTCTGCCTTGGCCGTGGGTGAGCCTTGCCAAGCTGAGCAGCGTGTGTCCAGCTGGGAGCCTGCCTCGCTGTCAGGAATAGAGCCTAGTGGGAGTCCCGGAAGTAGTGCAGGTATTTCTGCCTGCCAGGCTGTCCCTGACTCAAAGAGGTTTTTGATGTCTGGGTCACACAAGGAGGCTGAGCCTGATACCCCTTACCTGCATATTGATGGAGCTGCCAGGCAAGGAGCAAAGGACAGTACAGTGGAAGCTACTTTCCCTGAAGGCCTCCAGGCTCCTGGGGAAAGCCCCTGCCCCAAAGAAGAGCCCCTGCTCGCCCTTGGAAGTGCTGCCTCTGTGAAGCTGTCTGCTGGTTCCCTGGCTCTGCCCTTGCATTCAGGAGCTGCAGGTGGGGAGATCTCTGCAGTTCAGCCCAGCACTGAAAGCCCCAGAGCTGGAAACACCGAGGGACCTGTGACCTCCGCGCCCTACCTGGACAGGAGGCCGCCTCTCCTAGCCAAGGGGAAGCAGACGGCCCAGGAGGATGAAGTGGCCCCAGCTCACCCAGGTGCCAGACTATGTGAGAGTCCAGGGTGCCCTGCTAGTGAGGACAGCACGGTGGCTGATGAAGAAAGAGAGATGAGGGGCAGTGGGAAGAGGGCGGAAGAGCCTTCCCCAGATCCAAAGAGGGATGTATCCTGTGATGCAGATGCAAGTGCCAATCAGACCAGCGTGGTTGTGGGGCTCCCTGACTTCAGGGAGCACATCACTAAGATCTTTGAGCAGTCTGTGTTTGGAGCGCTGGCCACTGATCGGCCCCAGAGTGCACCTGATGAGAAGGCAGGAGCCGGGAAAAACGTGGTGGGCAGGGCCCCTGCCATACCACTAAACTTAGAGAAGAACCTAGATGGGACCCAAGGAAAGGCCTGTACACTTCTTTCTGTGCTTCCTGCTGAACTCTTGGTGGAGAAGAAGCAAGAAGGGGCTGTTGAGGCTGAGGTTTCCCAGAATCTGGCAGCAGACAAGCTGCTGGCTCTGGTAGGACCAGCCTTAGAGCAGAACTTGCCCGCTGCCAATGCTGAGCAAGGGACAACTGGTATCCCACCTGTAGTGAGAAGCAAGAGGCCAGAGGGGCCTGAGGAGCCCGGGCCAGGCCTGGGACTCCAGGCTCACTGGCCACTTGAGAACAGTGGGCAGGAATTAGCTGCAGGTCCCCCTTTGCCCCTGCTGGCCAATCAGGGGATGCTTCTAGAGGGAATCAGGGACTCCAAGGTAGCAGCTCCCCAGAGCGGTGGGGAAGAGGCCCTGGTCTTGGTTCAGAATGACAGAACCCCTTCTGGGGCACAGCACCAGGAAACATCAGCTAGTGACACTCAACACAGAAAAGATGGTCTGGAGAGGTTTGCTTGCACAGAGGGTCCCGGTGATGAGCTAGGAGCACCCTATACCCTGGAAGCCAAGCCTCCTAGTGGGCATGTGTTGGCTGTGCCTGAGGCTAACAGTGAGCCTGGGATCCCTCACCCACTTGGGGATGGGAAGAAGCCTGAGGCTGATGCTGTGGTCTTGGAAATGCAAAATGCCCCAGGCCACGTAAGCACCCCTAAGCCACAGGCTGGAGCAGGGTCAGACTCTCTCCTGGAGCCTGGCAAAGGGATAGGAGCTGCTGGGGAAGCTGCGGGTGACATCACATCACACACAGCTGAGACAGGGGCATGTGCCGCTGGTGACTTGATTGAAACAGGTACTGCAAGGACATTTCCTGGCGTGCCTCATGACTCAGCGCTGCCAGGCAGCTCTCAGGACCTAGAAGGCTCTGACCCAGCTCAGGCGATGGAGAATGCAGCCACTCTGCAAAGGGACAACACAGATGGACACCAGGAGGCCAAGGAGCAGCTGGGGCCTGACCTCCCTGCTTCTGAGGGGCATATGAAGGCAGGCAACTCCTCAGAGCCTGACAAAGCCAGAGACCCAAAGCCACAACATTCGGCTCCAGAAGAGCTCCAAGCCAGCAGGTACTTAGACCAGATCCCTAAGGGCTCAACTTCCAAGGTGATTCCTAGCCTGATTTTTTTTTTTTTTTTTTTAAGAAGTCAAAGAGATGGGTGATTTTTAAAGACTGTTTTCTGTAACTAGTAGGTTAAACTTACCTTCTCTGGATGTGCTAAGATTCTGAAAAAACGTGGAAGAATGGAGACTGTTTTTAACATACCTTGTTTTTTTTCTTGTATTCTTTATTTCATTTAAACTTAAGCTACTGGAAAAGTTTGAAGTGTTGAGCAGCTGGCTGAACACGATTGGGTGATGTGCTGAAGTCAGGGGTGTCTTTCTGGAGTATAGATACGCTTCCTTTCTTTGGAGACAGGTCTCACTATCTAGTTCAAGCCAGCCTTGAACTCACTGTGTAATCCAGACTGGCTTCAAACTTGTGATCCTCCTGCCTCAGTCTCCTGAGTGCTGGGGTTACAGATGTGCACCACCATAGCTGGCCAGATGCATTTGCTTTTAAATCTGGATTTATTTAGGCAGAGGTACCTAAATTATTCAAAAGCATCTCCAGGCCAGTGGCTGTCTGAAGTTCATTTCTCTGCTCAAAGGATTTTGTTATAGTAGTTACTTAAAGCTATCATTGGGAAATGTGCCTTTTCTTTTTTTTTAATTTTTATTTTTTATTTGTTTATGGGGGGGCAGCTCAGCCCACCAGGGGGCAGGGCTGGCTGGCATGTGGTGCTGGGGGATATGAACCGCAGTCCCTGTGTTTTGTTAAACTTGTTCCAAGTAGGTGCTTTAGACCACTGAGCCATCTCACCAGCCCCGTGCCTTTTCATAGGACATGGAGAGAGGACCCTTTAACCGTTCATAGTGTGCTATCAATTGCTTTCTCTCACTGTTTCAGAAGAAGCCCTGGGCCTGGCTCAGCCACCTTACCTGTGGTTCCTGAGGATGCTCCGAGAGTCCTTCCAGAGGAAGCCAGGAATACAAGAGGGCTGGAAAGGTCAGTGAGCTCCTCCAGGCTCTGGGAGACTGGGCTGCCTTCCTTAGATGCAGACATTGAGTGTTTTACAAAGAAGAGCAGACTTTAAACATGACCTTTTAGATGAGAAAGGCAGGCTGGGGAGATGGCTCAGTGGAATAAGCGCTTCTCTGGCAAGAACAAGGACCTGAGTTCAATCCCCTCCACCAAAAAAAAAAAAAAAAAAAAAGAGTGTGGTAGATGAGAAAGGCAGGCAACCGCTTGTGGTAGTAGTTACTTAAAACTATCGTTGGGAAATGTGCCTTTTCATAGGACATGGAGGGAGGATGCTTCCCATCCTCCACCCTGACATGACTCAATATAGAAAAGGGCTGAGTTGCTCTCATACCTAGCTTTATTAACTTTAAAAAACAAAACAATTTTGGAGATAGCCCAGTGGAATAAGTGCTTGAGGTCCTGAGTTCAATCCCTGATACCAAAAACAAACAGTTTTATTGAGATACAATTCACATATCATATAATTTGCTCCCATTTAAAGTGTATCTATAGGCTGGGGATGTGGCACAGAGGTAGAGCTTTTGCCCAGCATGCACAAGGCCCCTGATCCCCGCCTCTCTCTCTCTCTCTCTCTCTCTCTCTCTCTCTCTCTCACACACACACACACGCACGCACGCACAAAGTGTCTAATTCAAGGGCTCTTAGTGTACTTAAAGTTGTACAACCCTGGCTGCAATCAATTTCAGAACATTTCCATCCCCCAAAAAACAGCTCGCAGCCCTAGGCAGCCCGCCTTGGCCCCGTCCCTAGTATCAGTCCTAGATACCGGCTAATCTAGCCAATCGCCTTTGGAGGCTAATGGGGCGCAATCTCTGGAGCAGGAATGGCTCGTCGCCACCAGCAGCTGCGTGCCCAGCGATCTAGGAGCATGATTACAATTAGGAGCAGGCACAACAGGGATCACTGTGGTACCTAGACCTTCAGGAGACCTTCAAACCTGCATGGGAAGGGGGCGGGTGTCCTGGTCTTTTCTGAGTGAAGCGCCACCTGTGGCCCCTCTGAAGCCACCGCCTACATTTCATCTTTTTGTGAAGTTAGGAGACATTGTAGAAATACCCACTATGGGTAGGGCCAGTGACGGAGCTCAGCAGTGCAGTGCCTGCGTGGCAAGCACAAGATCCTGAGTTTGATTCCTGGTACCAAAGAAACAAAACAAAACAAAAACCCACAAAAGACACTATGAATAAGTTTTGCAGTATGCCTAAACTGTGTTCTGTCTCCATCTCTGTCTGTCTGTCTGTTCTGTCTCTGTTTCTATCTCTCATCTCTGTCTCTCTTTCTTAGTCTGTCTGTGTATCTCTCTCTCTGTCTGTCTATCTGTCTGTCTGTCTGTCTGTCTGTCTGTCT
>NDGN011523919.1:1524-14178 GCA_002564285.1 Tympanoctomys barrerae | reverse complement strand
TGCTTTGCTAGGCTTGTTCTAAGTAGGTGCTTTAGACCACTGAGCCATCTCACCAGCCCTGAATTCTTAACATTAACTCCACAAGCAAGCGTTTACCCACAAATGAGGTCTTTGCCCTCGAATCAGCAATATCACAGAATATGACAAATGTTTTACTATGAAAGTAGTTATAATATAATTAGTTTCATCTAATAAAATATAAAAAGAAATATTACAAGATAAGGTATACAAACTTTATGCTTTTATAAAGCAGGCAGTACTGGTATAATTAATAAAATTAGCTTATATTTACAAAGCACTTTCTATGTGTTCAACGCTCTTCTAATTATTTTATGTATAGTAATTCATTTGTTCCTAAGAGCAAATATACAAATTACATTCTAATTTTTCCCATTTTATAAACAAGTAATTCAGGAACTGAGAAATGAAGCAAGTTGCTCAGGTTATACAGCTAAAAAATGGCACAATAGAAAAGCAATAACGCAAGACTAGTTAGAACAAGATAATAGATTTGAATTCATAGTCATATTAATCCTGATGAAAATTCCCAATGTTAGCTTAAGTGTCTTCTATTCTTTCTGGAAAACATCATCTTATCTGTCACCGGTTTATCAGACTGAAGCATTTTTATTCACTATCAATTGAGATAATGTTCCAACTGCGCTTGAGTTTAATTTTTATAAATCTGTAGTTTTCAATAATGGGAAATTTGAATCCTTTGTGTTTTGACTTGTATTTCCTTTATTCACATGCACACATTCATGCCAAGTTTGTATCACTCAGCGAGGCAATGGGGAGCTATCATCAGTTCTATAAATACCTGTGTGGCTCATGCCAACCAGGACACTATAAAACCAACAATATTTTCCACTCAAGGAATATACCTACAAGTTCTAAAATACGGGCTCCAATACATCATACCATCATTGGTTAGGTCACTTCAATAAATGCAATTTTCACACACAAAAGAAAGACCCCATGCTTTAATACACACACACAAGAGGCCCATTTGTCAACTTTATCACTTAGCTTTAGATCAATTAGTTATTGGCAGGCTGTTTCTGGTCTGGACAATATAAACAGAAATATTCATCTCCACAAGAAAGTCAGTGTTCAGTCTCATCTCAAGCACAAAGAGACCTTGCCCTTGTATTTCACCAAACTGAAAACAGCTTTTATTGATTTCACGTTGAACTGAATTTGTTACAGTTTCTACAGCAGGAGTAGAAACACAATTTGGAGATATGATTAACTTAAAGAGAAAAACAGGTTTAAAAATAGAATAGAGACACATTAGAAACTGCTATAAATCTCAGGCACACTTGATAGTTGCAATAAAATTGTTTAGTTTTAAAGTACTTTTGTTAGATGGATAGGATTAAGTATATATTTAAATATAAATATGTAATATTTAAAATATATATTTAAATATATAATAAATACTAGAAATTTCTTTCATTTTTGTCATGAAGCCAAAGTGTTCAGATTTTGATATATTCTTTTTAAAATGAATTTCAGACACAGAGAAAAGAATGCATGCTTGCACACATACACACACACATGCATACACACACATACACAGTTTTAATATTCATTGTGATGTCCAAATCATTCAAAATAATTATAATTCAAGAGAAGCGTGTCTTCCAAACTGTTCACAAAAATTAGCAAACCAATCTCTGGTGGATAGGATATGTATATTTCATGACACTTTTGGATGTATCTATAAATGGCAAATAACATATATGCCTAGCCTCAACTGTATATGTGAGCTCTTCTTTGGATTAAACACTAGTTAGAGGCTACGAAGTTGAAGACCTATATCCTAACTGTATCCTTGACTTAGGCTCATATAATTGAATGCTGAGATTTAATTTCCTATTTGAGAGACAAGAAAGTCTTTCTCCTACATGACCATGAAATAAAATTTTTCATGTAACAAGTCTCAAGATAAATATGACATATATATGTATATATGCATGTGAACTTGCTATTATAATGTTACTAGAAGTGTAGGTATGCTACCCTGCAGATCTTTAGTCCTTCAGCTTTTACAATGAAATCTCCACCTGTATCATAGAAGCTTTCTGTGAAGAGCAAGGCAATAAAGTGTGTGGCTCATAAGCATGTAAAAGAAATCAGAACAGCTTGAAAACATGTATAGCATCTTGGGTTTTTTCCCCAGTGTGATTAGTTCCCTGACAAAAAGTAGCAAACGCTGTGTACACGTTCCTCTGCCACTGGTTCCAAATTGAGCCTCTCACACCACACTGACTTAACTATTAGGCATCTCAGTGGAGCATGTGAAAAGCCATAGCGGTGCAATGCCTGGATGGATGTGGTGTCTTTCTCTTTTTCTCAGACGTGCTGAACGTAAAGAGAGTCAACAGGGATTTACTGACCTCTTGCAGAGCAGAAAACTGCATATTACCAAAGGGTTTAAGGTACAATTTTAATGAAATAGTTTTTGCATTTTAGCTGTAAACATTTGGGGTTCCAAACTTGACTCTTACGTTTTAGCACAACCGTTAGGTAGACCTCACAGAAGGAATGCTCCTGTGCTTGCCCCAAACCATCCTAAGTGTGAGAAAAGAAGGCATTAGAAAGCATTTTATGGCCAGCTGAGGATTTACCTATTGCACACTCCCCTTTATCCCACAGGCTCCTTGGGGAAAGCTGGCATGTTCATATAATATCTACAAATGAAAAACTAATATTTAATAAACTTGCCTACTCTTCATTTTTAATTCATCTCCATTTGGCAGGGATCTGCAAGATTCCTTTTGCTGTGCTCGGTCCTCCCTGTCTGCTTTCTAGGAATAAAAGATTTGGCAATACTTAATAATCCCTTCTGGAGGAGAAGTTTAATGAAATAAAATTTAAATCCATAGATTTATTGAGAAAAGCCAGGCGAGACTCCAAGGATATTTGTGTTGCAGGCCTGCCTCATTCACCTGAGGTACTCCGAAGTGGTTTTAGGAATGATTATCATGGATCTTATACGATTGTTGTGATGATTATATTAAATAATATATTTAAATGACCACGTTCACCCAATCACTTCCTCAAAAATGAGATTTTAATCATAATGTGCTGGCTTATTATATTAACCATAATTATGCTCACAACTATCCCTGTGAATGAGCTTTTGCATTAGCCAGGTTCCACGTTGACATCTTATGAGAGGTTTCACAGGCTTAGCTTTGCATCTAAACTACCTAGGTTAGCATTTCAATGAAGATTCCTATAGGATAGGTGACCTTGGACTCATTGCTTGGCCTTTATGTACCATAGATTGCTCAACGGCCAAGGACAGATACTATTACTGTTTAATTAGGTCCTGTGAGAAGTCAACAAGTTAATCACATAAAGCACTTAGACTTGTGGCCAGCACCAGAAGTGCTGTGTAAGAACTATTATAACAACATCTTAAAGTCAGTTCATAAACACTCTTGATTCTAGAACATGAATATGGTCCGACCCTTAAGATGCATTTAGAAAACAAAACATTACACTCCCTAAACTGACTCAACCCTAAGTCTGAATATTTGAACTCCTTAGATGGGAACTAATTCTTGTATTTCTGTAATGATGATTGTTTTCAGTCTTCCAAAATCATGTTTGTAATGATTCTGACAGTTAGAAATGTCTCTTCAGGAGAGTTCAGTGCTTTATGTGCAGATTGAAATACGCTGGAATTTTATAATGGCTGCTGAAAGGGGGAAGGAAGTCATGAATAAGAATAAGTCCTGTAAGGGTCCAGGGAGATAGCTCAGTAGAAAAAAGAGCAAGGCCCTGAGTTCAATCCCTGGTACCACAAAAAAAAAAAAAAAAGTTAACAAGAAGAGAAAGTCCTATAGTACATAGAAGAAAGTGAACAGTGTCTTTCATAAAGATTCATATGACTATTTCTCTCTTTCGTAAGTTAGAGTGTTTTCTAGTAGACATGTCTAATGTATATTAGTCAGCAAAGAGTTCTCTTTGAGTGTCATCTTTCTCCTGTCCTTTTCTCCCTTACCTCTTTCCTTCCATCCATCCTCCTTGTCCTTCTTGCTTCCTTCCTTCTATACAGCATGGACAATAGCACTCTTTGTGCACCACCTCTACTAGGCA
Organism: Tympanoctomys barrerae; assembly: GCA_002564285.1. NCBI lineage: Eukaryota > Metazoa > Chordata > Mammalia > Rodentia > Octodontidae > Tympanoctomys > Tympanoctomys barrerae. The sequence continues at coordinate 10,065 of NDGN011523919.1, read as the reverse complement.
CCAGAGACAACCCCAAGATTCAAGCCCAGAGCAGGAGACAAGAGGACAAATGGATCCTCAGGGTCAGAGCCCTTAGAACAAAGCAAATCATGGAAGGAAGCAGGCAATGAGCATGGATGCCTGAAGAGCTTTAGAATGTGAGAGGAGTGAGATTTTCTAGAAAAGGAATCAAGTGAGGCGAGGCTGAGTAGAAACGAGGAAGTAGAAGAACAAGAGACAGTGGATGAGAGAGATCAAGACGGGTTACCCATTAACTTCTCACAAAATAATTCTCCAAAGCCAGGTAGTTGATCTAAGTCAGGCACTGATCAACTATGTTGTTGGAATGCTAAAGAAGAAGAGAAGGAGGAAGATAAGAAAAGAAGTAAGGGCTGGGTCACTATGTTCTACTGTTCAAAAGTTTAGACATTATGAATCTTTCTAAAAATCCAAAATATGTAGAATCAATAACTTTTCCACCCTGGCAAGTACAAGGGCCTGAGTTCAATCCCCTGTTCCGCCAAATAATAATAATAATAATAATAATAATAATAATAATAATAAATAAGTTTTCCATTTGAAACTATACATTTTACTGGGTAAATAACTGAAGAAACAATTTATGGCATATTTTCTTGAGCCTTGGCTATTGGAATGAAAGAGACAGGTCCCATAGAAATAAGGTCCCATAGGGGACACAGAAAATAAATAGATAAAACTCTAAAATGAAAATATTTGTTTTAGATTTAAAAGAATGGACTGGCCATAATTTAATTGAAAAGAATAACAACCAATTAGCTTAATATTTATCAAGGACTTAGACGCTTCATAAGCCTCTAGTAATGTTTTATTGTTAAGGTAGTGAGTTCATTTATTTGTTAAAGTCACATTCATTTCAAAAATTTTTCTAAAATACACTTAAAAATTAGGGAAACAGTGGATTAGAAGTCATTTCGGGGAGGGCCCCATTTCATGGATCTCTTTCTTAATCAAATTCTGTTTGTGTTTCATAAAAAATGCTTTATATACACTATCAAAATAAAAAAAAATCTCCAGATGACTAAAGGTTGATAGCAGCTCAATGGTATGTGTGTGTGTATGTGTGTGTGTGTGTGTGTGTGTGTGTAGTGTGTGTATGTATATATATATATATATATATATATATACACACACATATAAATGTATATATTTAAAATATCCATGTGTATATACATACACATATACCATTGTAGGATAATTAATGGAGACAGAAATATTGAAACCACCATAAGAAATGTAATGCCAACCAAAAGTTATCTAATATTTCAAAGATAACAATATCCTGTAATGTTGTACAATAATTTAAAAGCAGAGTGAGCATAGTCCTGCAATTTTCACAGGAAAAAAAAGTCTGCACGTTTTGTGATTTTTCTTTTTTGACACATTAATTGCTCTTCCATACACAAGGAGAACAAAAGCAGCAGCACGCCATATTTATTCAATGCAGGGTGAGCCACAGGGGTTGTGGAACATTCTTTCTCCAACACTAGCCAAATTATCTCAGTGCCCAACTTGTAAGAGACTGCAATAATACTCGATCATTTCAGAGTGCTGGTCGGGCTGTGCATCATTTTAACAGCACGATGGCAGATTGTGATCATCTTCATGTTATAGGAATCCAGGGATAAGTGGCAGGCCTGGTGAGTCATTTTCATACATACTCATTCTGCATGGAAACCTTAAAGAGATCGTTAGCAATTGTTCTCTCCTGGCATGGAATGCTCATTCGCTTCAACTAAGGAGAGTTTTCTGTACTGGCAAGATCCATGGTAAGGTAACCATGAATTTTGGTATTCACTTCGAGGAGAAAGCCAACAGAAAGAGTGTGTAGTTATGGAAAACAAAAACAAAAACAAACCAAAAAGGTGCTATTGCACTTCTAGACTAAGAGCTCCATCAAGGCAGGAATACTATCAATTGCATTTATTGATGAGCATCCACTGCCCAGCACAACATCAGACAATTATGTTTGTTTATTTAATAAATATCAGCTCAATAAATGATTCAGAAATAATGTATGCATTATAAATATTCACTGTGTGCTATAGTTTTCATTGTATTTTTCTCTATCAATCTGAGATGCTAGTTATTTGGCCACAAGAATACATCTTAAAATACAAGAATTTTTTTTGCTTGTCATCGTAATGTATTTGTATGCACTGAACAGCAACTGCTTAACTACTTGAATAAAAAAGACATTCAGCATGTTTATGCCAATTCAACTGCTATCAACATCCGAATACCCACAAAAAATCATCATCAGAGATAATCAGTCCTTTGGTAAAGGCACAAAGCAGTTTGGAAAAACTTAATTGAAAACTGGACACAACTGGATGATGATTGATGATGAATGTGATGGTGATGAATTAATTTATTTCTTAATGAGCAGGCTCAGATCCTTCATTTCCTCTTAGAGATTAGCATATTTAAATACAATATGTTATGTTTCTCTATAAGATCTAATCTTTTAAGCACTATGCCTGTTCAAAGACTATTTTAATAAAAAGGAAAGGGACAAAAATAATTCTGTGTGCTCCTAATGCCGTGGAGGCAGACATTTAGTGACAAGGTGTATCTGTTGTTGTGCTCTGTATTTGTTATACAAGACCCTGCTGAGCCAGTATGCCAGGAAATTCAAATTTAGATAATCTACCACTTAAAATGGGTTTCTATGTTCCTTGTGGTGTCACAAAGGTACCACCTAGAGTCTTAAAATAATGCCCCATAGTGCTATCAAATAGTAACGGTTTCACTTTTCTGTTCATCTCCTTTTAGGATGGAATTTCATTTTTTCTAAGGAATTAATTCCTATCGAGTTTACTTAGTTTCATTTCTTTTCAGGGTTTTTCTGAGGTCTCTTAAAAATAGATGTAAGGGGTCTGACTTACAATCAGTGTGACACAGCATTAGGAAAGGATGTCAGCAAATGAGGGCGTACCCTCCCTGGGATGGCTGGCACTGGCATCTCCAGGTGATCAAGCTGGAATCTGTTGATATTTATCTGAGTTGGTAAAAAAGTGCAGATCTAGATAGCATCATTCCCCTCATGCAATTATAAGTACTTTACAGTGAGAGGCCAGGTCTTATATTTCATTTCCACTTCCCCTCACACTTCGTAAACTCTTCAGCTGACAGCAGGGCTCTAACCATTAAAAACCAAGCCTGAACTACCCAGCCGCCTCACAACTAAAGTCATCATCAACAGATCTCCCAACTGTAGACAGAAAAGAATATTGAAATAGAACTTTCCCCACGGATCTCATCAACTCACCTAAGACACCAAGGCATCACCTGGGGCAAAGTGAATTAACTTTTAGTTAATGGAAATTTTTCACCCACCAGAACTCCTGTTGGCTTACCATACATGATAGCAAGACTTTTATTGTAATAATGGCATTCATAACAAGACAAGTTAGCCCATATTGTCGACTCCATAAATAATTGGGTCCCAGAAGGACCGGCAGAGAGCTTTGGTGATACATAGCTACCAAGTACACTGACAAATTGTCATCAGGCTGCCTTTGTTCCAGAAGCCGCCCATCTCAGTACTAACCCAGAATGGCAGCAGCATTGTGCAGCATTAAGCAGCCCTATAAATGAAGCTCCCATCTGTTATGGAGAGTTCTACCCCAGGACAGAGTTCACCAGACAGTAATGATAATAATAATTACAGTAATAATATAAATAATGACATCATCATCATAATAGGTGAACAGGCTGTATATAGTACCGGTGGTGCCCATTGTCAGCTTGGCCACACAGGACAAGGACTTTACCATCTTCCTGGAAGAGGCTGCTCTCAACAAGGGGGCAGAAGCAGTCCCTGGGTTTTCAGTCCCATTAGCACAGAGTAATTATAGCAGCTAGGTAAAAATAATCACTGTCAAAAATCACTGATATAAGCTGTACATGGTGATACACACCTGTAATCTCAGCACTCAGGAGGCTGAGGCAGGAAGATCACTTAGAGTTTGAGACCAGCCTGGGCTACATGGTGAATTCAAGGCCAGCTTGTACTACCCATCAAGATCCTGTCTCAAAAGAAAAAAAGCAATCACTGGTACACTTGACCTAATATGAATAGGTATATCAAGAAAATGCCTGAGTTTCAGATAATATTAATGAAATGAGAACATTGTAGATGCCTTTTACATATATCAGTACTTCTCTATGAGAGAAGTCCCTAGTTTTCTTTCTTCTTTCTTTTTTCTTTCTTTCTTTCTTTTTTTTTTTTTTTTTTTGGTACCAGGGATCATGCTCAGGACCTTGCACTTGCCAGACAGGTGTTTATGCTGCTGAGCTATGCCCTCAGCTCCTGCTTTTCATTTTCTGTGAGAATGGAAATGATTGCATAGATAAGAAACCTCAAGAATTAATAACTATCCCAGGGAAAGTTATGGGTAGCTAGCAAATGGCAAGATTTGAATTTACACCTAGACTGTCTCCATCCAAAGGCTATGCCCTATGGTACTCTAATCCTCACCTCCCAAGCTGTCCCTCTCCCAATCCCCTGGACCGGGACTATGACCTTATTTGGAAAAAGACTCTTTGCAGAGGTGAACACGTTAAGGATTTTGAAATAAAGACATTATCACAAATGATTCAAATGCACTCAATATCATAGAGACAGAGGCAGACAGGACTAGAGAAGAGAACACGGATGTCACCAAGAGCTAAAGAGCGCTGGCAAGTCACAGCTAAAGAGGCTGCATCGGAGTCAGCAGAAGCCACAGAGTCCCCCCTCTCCCAACACACACACACTTTATTTTAGTCCCACAACACACGTCTTGGGCTTCCAACACCCACAACTGGATGAGAAATCAAGCTGCACTTCAATCCACTAAGTTGGTGACAGCAACAGCGCAGCACAAATGTCTACAAGGACACAACGCTTTCTTATCCAATACAGTACATCCAGGTTAAAATTTTTTTAAAAAGTTGTAGTCACAGGGAGAAAAGGTGTGAAACAGAGAATCCAAACACCAGTCTAAAAGACAAACTGGAGTAATTTGAAGTCAAGGACAGGACGAGGGACCAGAACAGAGTATCTGCCCCCGCCCCCCATGTATTTAGTACAGGGTCTACAGAATCTCACCACGCAGATCGGACTGTAGTGATTCTCCTGTTTTCAACCTCCCAAGCGCTGGGATTATAGGTGCACGCCACCATGCCCAGTGTCATTCACGTCTCAGCGTGCCCCGGGGGCGGGACCGGCAGGGCAGGCCAGGGATCGAACCCTGGTCCCTGGGTCTGCCTAAGCAGGTGCTGTAGTCTGCTGAGCTCTGTGGCCGGCCCTCCTACTGAGACAGGATTCATTCCAAAATCCCAACTCGGCTGGAATGCGCAGACAGAGTGTGCGAATCTGCGGCCGCCTGTACCCGGGAGCCTCACTCCCTTCCTGGTGCGAGCAGGAAGGGTCCATGCAGGCCAGAAGGTGAGCTGCTGCTGCCTGGGAAGAGGCAGCCTCCTGCAGTCTAGCTCACACATGCGATAGCTGCCGCCACCAGCAGAGTCACTGCCATTTATTTCTTTATTTCTTTATTTATTTTTTCCAAAATTAAAAATATTTAATGAGATGTTTTCGTCACACCCATTTGGGGAAACTAAGCTCTTATTTTAAGTCTGAATAATACAGCTGCTTGGTTTTTAAAAATCCCTTCATTTCAATGTGAATACAGCACAGCTGCCTGGAGGAGCCGTCATCCCGAAGGGCGGCAGTGCCATTGGTTGGAAATTTGAATACATAATGACGTCTCAACCCTGGTGGCTCCTTCTACAAAGAGCGCCGGTTTACCGGCGAGTCATTGGTCCGTGGAGATGTCCGTCAACTGCCTCTGCTATATAAGCCGCGCAAAGCCAAGCAAGGGCGAAACGTGAAGCGTTTGAATCTATATGTGCGGGTATAATTAGTTCCTTTAAAAGCGGAGTGGTCATCCATCCGCACACAGCTTTGTAAGAATAGGCTTAGTTAGCATCAGCTGCGCCACGAGTTACTCTTGCATGTATAAAGCGCCCATCATCTGACATTTTGTTCTAAAAACTATTTTCAAAATGTCAGCAAGTTTCCAGACTTCGACTCGGTGGTTAAGGCCTACTCAAAATCTGCTACTAGCATCCACGTCGTGGTAGCTAGTGTTTTGTTTTGGTATTTTTTTTCCCCCTTCAGTGAATATTCATACAGAAAAGAATGTGAAGATATATTTTTTTTTAAAAAAACCTTTTCTATCTTTACAATGCCATAACATACGAAGCACAAATTTCCATGCCCATGAAGCATCACAAACAAAGGCTGGATCAGGAGAAGTTATAATAATAAATAAGACAAAATACAGACATTTCAAAAAATGGCAGTGAAGCTGAGAAAACCTTTTAATGGTTTCCCACTATGGCTTATGTCCCTCATTGTTTTTCTGTTGCTAATTGTGAATTCTGAGTAGAGGCAAACAGCATTAGAAAGGCCCATAAATTATTTTTCTATATGGAAATTATTGCTAAGCAAATCATTTTACAGCAGTCAGAGCAAAATTTCACTGTGATCCCTGGTTAGTGGAAGTTCATTCCCAGGCCTGTAAACACAAGAAGGCCACACGTTCTGTACTGCCCTAATTCATAAGTACAGTAAGTACAGCTGTCCTGATGCATCTGACAGATATTTCAGTGATGCAGCCCAGATAGATCCTGTGGCCAGTGTTTATGGGGACTGCTTTCTAGGCTTCTGTCATGTGATTACCAAGCTTACAAGGTCTACTACAGAAAGAAAGCAGCTAGCTATCCGGGCTACCCCAACTCAACTCCTCCGTACGTGCTTCAGGGCTTGCTTTTGTCCCTCATTCTTTTTCCATAGGACTTAATGCAGTGTGAGCCACTCAGATTTGCTAGCTTGAAATGACGGACAATAGATGAGAGCAGGCCACCTGGAAAGTGGCAGGGCGTTGAAGAAAGTAGCGCAAGAGCACTCAGGATGAGGGGTGATGAGTCTTAATAACTAGGAAAGCACAAGTCTGGAAAAAGAAAAGCCATTATCTTAACATAGAAATTAGGATACACATAGACTTTGTCTTCAGATGGCACTGATAGCTTAGAGAGCTGCGTGGCTGAGACCTTGCCCTCAGAATCGCTAACAAGGTTATGAAACAACTCCAGGGCTAAACAGATATTGCTAACATAGAAAAAAAAAATCCTAGAGACCTAAATACTTACATTTGGGTGGAAACATCCTCTTGGAGGGCTTCGGTATTTTAATACTAGCTCTATTGATGGATTTCACATGTGCTAGCATATAAGGCACTATGGGCAACGCAAATACTGCTTCGTTTTCCCTCCAGAGTTTACCACTTCATAAAGATATTTTAACTACTTGTCATTGATAATGATTACACACAAGTGACTACTCCTCATTAAAAACTTGGCACTAATACACAAATAATTATTGACACAATTAAGCTTTGACACTGTGCCCATCAAATTCCTTTTGTCCTCCTATGGATCAGTCCCACATTATTCTTTTTTTAAAGAGAGAAAATTATCTGTTTTAATCAGAGCTAAACTCTCTCAAGTTTGTTCACAGTATAAATATAAGAAAATGCTGAATTCCTAAAAATAGCCAGTTCTTTAGCCAATATATTATTAGCATTCATAAAGGGGAAATGCAACAGCAATGTTCAGATGTTGAAGGACAGACATCTAATGCGATAAAAAAGAATAATGCAGCATGAGATTCTCAAAAAAAGAGGAATCTGTCATTGCCAATGACTACAAGTGAAATGTGGTGATGGTTATTTGAACAATCTATATGTCGCACTAGCATATAACTGAATATATTATCCACAACCTGCTTAATTTCATTTTCCAACTTCTCAACATTGACAGAGTTATATGTTTGCTAATATAGACAGTGCATAATTACCCTGGTCAGTATGAATATTTAACAAATGTACGAGAAGGACAGCCATTTTTCTTTCTAAAATAAAAGATGGTTAAAAAAAAATGTCAAAGCCCTGTGCAATCATTCCCATCAAGAAAGATAATACCATCTACATTCTTCCAAATATAGTTTAGGCCACATCTGCTACCAGAGAGCTTGAAATATTATCATAGAAATGTTTGGATAATTAGCAATTAATTTCCATTGACTAATATACAATAAAAATAGAGCTGTGTATGCATGAGGCAGATCACAGTGTATGTTCCCCCTTCCCTTTAATCACATTTAGACGTGGGTAAAATGTGGTTGATACAAATTCTCAAAGCAATCTGATTCAATGGAGGAATTAACAAACTGCATTACGTACACACGGAGGGGGCTGAAAGCAACTTCAGTGTAAATGTGGAAGGGGGGAATGCTGTTGAGTTTTAAACCCCAGCCCTGGCCCAGTGCTTCCTACAGTTCACCTTCTTTTTCTGGTAAGCAAAGGATAGAGCTTTCATGACAATTATGTTTGTCTTTAGTGTTTACTAAGCCTGGTTGATAAGTATTTTAGCAGAACTTCCTACTGTGTGAGATATCTGTCTGTCTGTCTGTCT